>JAJLXO010000149.1:48248-82647 GCA_030571375.1 Botryozyma mucatilis | reverse complement strand
TCCGTGATATTGTCTTGTTTATATTTTTAGAAAATCTAACATCCTCTGTATATTTATTGTTTTTGTTGTTGGGGATATTATTACTATCGTTATTAATATTGTTCATTTTATAATTTTCTAAAATTTCAATCTCATTTGATTCTTTATTTGTATTGCTTTTAAAAGGTTCTAAAACGCCATTATTAGCTGATGATGTAGTAGAGTCAGTTGAAAAAGATATTATATCAACTGAATGTGTATTTGAGTATGTTTCATGTTTAGTATTGCTATTATTATTATTGTTGTTATTAAAAAATCCACCACCAGATGATAATAAAAAAGACCTTCTCCTGGATTGTTGTTTATGTAGTTGCAAATTATTTTTACTACTTTTACTTGAAAGACTTAATGATTGAATGTGTTTAGTATTTGAGTCATGTGAAATTGATAAATTTTTTGTATTTGTGTATAATGTTAAATTTTCAGAATCTTTTAGTTTATCTTTAAATTTTATTGAGTCTTTTGGTTTTGTGTTGTGCATAAATCTTCCAAAATGAGATTGTTTTAAGGTTTCAGATTTATTAGGAACAGTTTTTGGTGAAACTCGTATGGTATGATGTGAATTTTCACCAGCATTTGATGTAGTTGAAGTTACTCTTATATTTTGAACTTGAACAGTTGGAGGTACTTGTGAAGGTTTATTAAAGGAGGATTTATATACAGCTAATTTATCTTCCAATACTCTTACATGACCTAATATACCTTGAATTTTTAACATAGATTTTGATTGTGGTATTTGTTTTTCCTGATAGTGTTGACTTTTTGTACTATGTGTGCTGTTTATAGTATGAATACTGTTTATACTATTATTTGTACTATGTGTGTTATAAATATTATTTTTAATATTTGTCTGATTATTATCTTTTTTAACGTCAACATTAACATGGTTAATATTGATATTATTTGTATCTTGATTTTTTTGTATATTATCCTTATCTTTTAGGGACTCCAAACGAGAACGTAAAAATTGAACTTCATCTAAAGAATCCCGTAGATCATCTTTTGTCTTTTGTAATTCGATTCTAAGTAGTTCTTTTTCCTCTAATTCAGATTCTAGTAATATTGATTTTTCTAAAATATTATCATATTTTGTTGATAAAGTATTTAAATTATATTGTGTTAATCGTTCTTTTTGTTCCATATCATCATTTGAAATTTCAATATCTCTTAATTTATTAAGTGCAAAAGATAAATCATTTTTTAAAGTATTTATTTTATTATTTAAAACAGACTGTGTTTTTGAAGACTCTTTAACTAAATTTTGATATTTATTTTTCCAATTTGCTATTTCTCCTTTAAGATCTTTTCTTTCTTTTTCAGCATATTCTAACTCTAACTCTAACTCTTTTTCTAATTCCCATGATGATTCTTTAAATTCTTTAAATTCCAAAACAAGTTCATTTAGTTTGTCTGTATTTGACATACTGTTTGTATTAATATTTTTGTTTTATTTTTATTATTTAACTTAGATAAATATAATACTATATTATATTATATTATATTATATTTTGATGTGATGTTTATTTGTTATTGTTTATTATTTATTTATTATTAATTATTTATATTTACTTATTAATTAAATAGTTATTATTATTTGATTACTTGTTGTTCCTATGTATTATTAATATTGCTATTTTACTATATATTATATACTTTTATTATCTTATATTTATTATATTATATTTATTATATTTATACATATTATATTACTTTTATTTATTACTATATTCTATTGTTATAAAGTATTGTATATTAAGGGCATTACTGTTTACTTTCCTATTTTATTGTTTCAGGGTTTTGTTTATTTGTTCTACGTATTAAATGAGCGTGTTTTAATCTTATTTTTATATATTATATTATAAATTGTATTAAATATAATATAGGTTTGTATTATATTTGCACTATTTTTTATGCACTTATTAAATTATTTTAATACTCTATAATATAATTAAAAACTAAATATTTTTATACTATAAAATCATATTTTTAGATATTTTTATTTATGACTTAATTTTACGTCTCATATACGGTAAACATTATTTTCTTGTTTCTACAAACCATATAGTGAAATACAATATAGTATATATAATATAATATAGTTTAATATGATATAGTATAATATAGGATAGTACAATATAGTATAGTATAATATAGTATAATATAATATAGTTTAATATAATATAGTATAATAGAATAGAATAGAATAAGTATAATACAATATGATGCTATATAATATGCTATAATATTCTATAATAATATAATAAAATATAATATAATAGAATATAATACAATAATAATAAATAATAGTATAATGATATAATACAGTATAATAATAAGTATAATACAATACAATGCTATATAATATAATATAATATAATATAATATAATATACTATAATAAATAATCATATAATATAATATAATATAGTACAATGCTATATAATATGCTATAATATGCTATAATATGCTATAATATGCTATAATATGCTATAATATGCTATAATATAGCATAATAATATCATAAAATATACAATAATACTAACTAAATACTATATGCTACATAACAATAAATATTAATAAATAATAAATATTAAAAATACTAAAATTCATTTCATGTACTTTCAAATTTGTATGTTAAAATCAAAAATTAAATTTCTCTAGTTGTTGTTCGCCATATAAAAAAATCATCGCTTATTCCAATAAACTTTTTTTATTTTTTTATTTTATTTTTTATTTTTATTTTTCTTATCAAATTCATTATAATTTATTAAATTTTATATTTAATTAAATTTTTTTTTTTTTTTTTTTAAATTTTTTTTTTTATTCACTATTATTAAAAAAAATTACATAATTGATATGCTTTGGATTTTCTCACTCTTTTTAGGCCTCGCGCTTGGCTTGGATTCTGAAGAATTCTCTGCTTATACTCCAACAAAAGGTACCACGGTACCTACAACTTCTCCAATATTAGATGAAGGGTTTTTTACAAAACTAATTAAAAAATTTATTACACGTAGTAAAGACATACACATTAATAAAGTAATTGCTTCTAATAAATTAGTTTCTAATGCATCCGTTAGACAAAAATTAGCAAATTATAATTGGAAAGGTGAAATTTATCTTTTCCTATTTATGATTGTGTTTTTTTCAATTTTTATTTATCTTAAAAATTACAATTATAATATTGCAGCAAATTGGATTAAAGGTATAAAAGAAGCATTGGATGAACAATTTGCTTATGTTGGTGTTGCATATAAGAAAAGCATTGATTCTAGGACTAAAATTAATGATGAAATCAATGATGCAAATAACAATGGTAATGGTGATAATATGGTTTTATTACGCTTTTTGGGTTTAGAAAGAGCAGTCTCGTATTGTTCAGGCAGGGAAAATATTTCATATTGTCATATTAATATAAATCTTATTATGAGACCAGTATTTGGAATCGATTATATATTTGCATTCTTTTTCGGTTTACAAACACCAGAAGATAAAGTTGATTTAAAATTTAAAATATCAAAGGAAGCTGCCAGCAAAATTTCAAATTTTATTTTTGCTTTCGTTAATAAAAATAATAATAATATGAGAGAATTAAGAGATTCTAATTATTATTTATCTTTAACACGAACTTCAGATTTACCTCCAAATAAATATGATGGTTTATCCGATACATTTGTTGTTATGTCTGAAAGTTCAGAAATTACTGAAAAAGTATTATCAAAAAATATTATTAATGCAATTACTAATATCAATAAAGTCAATCCAGATTTATTTAAATATCTTGCGATAACTGATTTACCTGCTGACAAGCCTGAAACTATAGAACAATTTAATTCATTTAAAAATTATAAACAAGTTGTTCTTTCACTTCAAATTTCTAATTCAGTTTCTGATTTGAAAGCAACTTCTCTTTTAATTACTTCAGTTATTGAATGGGTAGATTTTCTTGTTGAAAATTCAAATTTTAGAAAAGAAGCTATGAAAAAAGTTATTGCTACTCGTGAGAATGAATTAGCAAAACTAGTTAAAGCTGATAATGTTCGCAAACAAGAACTTTTAACTAAAGCAAAATCTGAGGAAAAGGATAAAGCTAAAAAGGCTAACCTTTCTAAACTTTCTGCTGAAGAACAACGTAAACAACTCCAACGTGAAAAAGAGCGTGCCATGAAAAAGCAAAGAGGACGTATGGTACGCTAGTGTATTATGTATGTATATATGTCAAAATTATTGTAAATTTTATTATTTTCGATGTACAGTTAATATTTATTTGTTGTATGTATGTATGTATGAATATACTTATTTATTTATTTAATATTGTTTATTTTTACGTCTTGCAAATGTGTATGTATATGTAAGTATTTATCTATTTATAGACACGTTGTTTGGATCAAAAACAAGATGATTCCCATTCAACACCACTCTTTTTCTGATAATACCAACCTTCTTTTATTAGTTTTTTTTCCAAATTAGCCCAATACTCATACTTGGTATTCCAATCCTTAGGATCTACATCTGATAAAATATTACAAACCGTGTATTTGTTTCCCTTAAAAAGGAAACCATTCTTTTCGTTATTATCGGGATTCCTCATATCCAAATCCTTAATATGTATAAATAATGTACAGTCGCGAAATGTCATTGAAAGTGAAAGCTTTTCCAACAATTTATTATCATTTTTATCAATTGAAAGAACTCCATTCTTATCAAATTTTACTTGTAAATCTTTTAACTCACGTAAACATGTTGAAGTGTAGTGTGCTAAAATATCAGTATACCTATCAAATATTTTAAACAAATCAGTAGAATTGGATATAAGAGGTGGTATACTAATTAAATCTAGAAAAGCTTCTTTAGAAGAATTTTCATCTAATAAAGACAATGGACATACATTTCTGGATTTATTTCTCATTTGTCTTACAGCACATGTTCTACAATATTTTGCATCAATTGGTGCATTAGGAGAAGGCGCAAGCCATTTTGGTTTAAATTCGACTAAAAATTCGCTCTTGGTGATTTTTACTAAAGCATCATTTACAGAAGTGTATGAAAACAAGGAATTATCAGAATTCGAATGGACAGTGACATATGGTATTTTAATACAATATTTTTGATCTGATATGTGTCTGCCCTTTTTATTAACAAGCCATTTATCTACAAAAGTGACTAAACCGTGATTTAAATTTTCTAATTCCATAGGTATTACTTTTAAGTGTAAAGCCTCATTACTATATTTAGCATCGAGTATATTATTTTTATTTGTATTTTTCTTTGTAATATCATCACAACTGATATACAAATTTGGAAGAATCCGTTGGTTTAAATAGTCAATAACCTGTTTAGAGTTAAAAGAACTTCCTGAACCATCAAGTCTAAGACGCAATAAATTTAATCTACATGGATCAGATTGAAAATTTATTGATTTGTCTAGAATTACAATATTTGCATTTCCGAGCCCAATAACTTCTAAATTGTTATTTATACATTTATCAGAGATCATTTTAAATGAGGGGTATAACGGTGAAAATTACAGTAAATGTATTAAGTTGCTCTGCAATACAGTCTATAGGGTTTCGAAATATGCTTTTTTTTTTTATTTTAAAAAAAAAAAAAAAAAATTTTAAACAAAATTTAAAAAAAACCAAAATAACTAATTGTTAATACTTCCCAGTAAGCTTATAAAAAACACCAGTACGTTCATAAACAACTTCAATCCAGCCAAAACTTATAGAAAGTTGAATTAAATAATTAAATGATAAACCAGCACAATGATTTTTAGCAATTGAAATAGAATTCAACCATCTATTACTTAAATATTTTTCAGCTACTAAATCATAATTTTTACCTATACTATCTTTTTTAGTTGAAGTCTTTTTAGCATTACCATTTTTATTATTTGTATTAATCGTTAATATCTTAATTAACCATTTTTTAGCAGTCAAATGAATTCTTAAAAAAGAGCCTAAACCAGGTAAAGATAATTTATATAAAGCAACAGTTGACATAGAAACGGTTTCTAGGTTAACATTTCCTCCTAAAATGAAAACTCCACAACGAACGAAAATTTCACAAATTTGCATACTAAATTTTTTTAAATTAGGTGGCAAATTTTCTAGTATTTGTAAATAAGTAAATTGAGATAAAGTTGGAAATTTTTTTAATAATAATTCTAAAGATTGGAATGATTTTTTTATTTGATTTTTTTCTAGTTTCATATTTTCTTTATTGTTTATGTCTATGTCTATGTCTATTTTTGTGTTTGTATTTGTGTTTATATTATTTTTATTTATTATATTATTTTCTATTTTTGTGTCTATTTTTTTTGCTTCTTTAGAATTAGTTTTTGGATTATCTTCTGTGTAGTTTATAAATTTATCAGCTAAATTTGTTAGTTTATTAAAGAAATATTCAGAAGATACTAAAACGTCCATATTTCCAATAGTAATTTTTCTAACATGACCTGATTCTATTGATTTACGAACAATTTGTTCGCCTTTCGTAAAAGAACTTGTTGAAGAATTTGTAAATGAATTTGTAGATTTGTTCGTTTTTGAGTAAATTTTATTACTATTACTAGTTATATTTGTACTTTTCCCTAAAATAGAATATACTAAGGGTGTAAATGCAACTTTTGGTAACGATAATCTTAAAACATCACCTTTTGAGCCTTTTTTTATTTTTAATTTATCATCCCACATTGATTCTGTAATTTCGTCTATAACTTTTACGGTTTTGTCCATTATGAGAGTAAACGGTAATGGTGATAGTTAAATAATGTAGTGAAATAATGTATTAAATAATAAATAATAGATAAATAATAGGTAATAATAAATAAATAATAAATAAATAAACAATAAATAAATAAACAATAAATAAATAAATAATAATTAAATAATAATTAAATAATAAATAATAAATAATAAACAAAAAAAAATAGTGAAAATAGTTAGTAAAAAATAATAATAAAATTTTGTAGTAATATAATATATAACTATAACTAAATATTGTAATATAAACAAAAATGGCAAACGCAGCAGCTAAAAGATTAGCAATAGAAAATAAAAAAATATTAGCAAGATTACATTTTACATCAATAATAGTAATTCTAATACAAATCCTTGGACATGCTTTTCTACAAAGACCAAAATCATTAGTTGGATTTCTTACATTCTCAGCACCAGCATGGGCGATACAAATGTTTTATTTCGAACCAAAAGGTAGACCAAAATATACAGAATCATTTCCAAAAGTTTTATTATCACCTGGTAAAGATTTAAGTGCTCCTGATATTACTGAATATTTATGGGATATTATTTATATTACATGGATATGTTCTGTTTTAGTAGTTATTACTGGTACTACAAAAATTTGGTGGTTATATTCTATAATCCCTTTATATGCCGTATATAAAGCTTTTTCGTTACTTTCTTTACTTAGGGGAAATTTTGCTAACAATGCCAACAATAATGGTGAAAATACTCCACAGTATTCTAAAAGACAATCAAAATTACAGAAGCGAGTAGTACATTAATAAAAATGTAATACAAGTATCAATTAGCACGAAAAAGTTTTTTATATACAGTATAATAAGTAACACACATAAAGTAAAATAATGTATATATAAAATAAATAATAGATGTTAAATAATAGATCATAAATAATAAATGATAAATAACATATCTTATAATATAATTCATAACATATAATAACTAACAAATATAAATACCCGATATATCATAACACAACTTGTTCATATAATTTATTTAATATATACAGTTATTTAATATATACAATTATTTAGTGCACACAGTATGTACATTTACTAATGTTTTAATAAAACTTGAATAGAAATAGGATAATAACAATAATAATAATTTGATTTTCGTAACAATAAATAATAATTAATATTGAATAAGAATAACACTAACCAAGTGCTAAATTCTTAAAAGTACACCATGCACCCGCTATAGAAGTCATAAGAGCGGAAGCAATAAACATTTGTTTTAAACCCTTTGTAGATCTAAAAATGGCACCAGATATAGCACCAGCGGCAAGAGAATTCCAGTCATCATGTTTTCCTCTATAAGTATCTAAAGCACCATCAATTATATTATAAGACATTGCTAAAACACCAGCAGTATTACCAACAAATGGTCCTCTTCTAGTAATTGAATTAAGAACTGTATTCAGCCGTAGACGACCTGATATATCTGCAGGACAATTCCTTAATCCTTCTGCAAGACCATATGCACCACCTAATCCTAATCCTGTAAGATAAACAGCACCTGTACCATAACAAAGATCATCTGTAAATCCACGAGAAGGTAAAAATGATTTAGATCCGGGTAATGTAGATAATGTTTCATCTTCAAGATCAAGAAATTCAAGTCCTTTATCTAATCCAGCAAGTGGATGTAATTTTGAAAAATCAACTCCTGATACACCTGTTTGTTGTGAATTTTCATTATTATTATTATTATTATTATTATTATTAGAATTTAATTCTGTATTATTACCACCACCAAGTATAGAAGAAACATCTGGAGCTGTTATAGAATCTGGTTCAAATGAAGATTTTTCTTTTTGATTTTTTGAATCTGAACTAAAAGGCCAAACCATATTAAAAAAAAAAAAAGATATTTATATAAAATTATTATTAAACAAGTAATATGATAATAATTTTATCTCTTTTTATATATATAAAAAAAAAATAAAACAACAACGACAAACGGCAAATATTTATAAATACAAATAATTACTTCTCTATAAATCCAATATTCTCAATTATATGGCTTATAAATTTACAGTTTTTGATATATTGAATTGTGAAAAATTTCCAATCGCAATTAATTATTTTAAAATTATGCATAGCAACCAAGGGTTTACCCTTAACTTTTTAATTTTCTTTTTTTTTTTTTTTTTTTTTTTTTTTTTTAACAAAGCAACCATTTTAAAAACTATGTCTAGATTAAGTTGTCATGGAAACATGTTATTTTATAAAGATTCTAAGGTTCCCCAGTATTTATTTATTAATCTATTAACCATAGAAGATACAATAATTAATCAATAATAGAACAATAAATACAACATGTCGTACTATCTAGTATTAGTAGGAACAGAGGATAATCCTTTGTATGAACTTGAATTTGGAACATATAAACAAGGTGGAACAGGAAGTGCACAGTTTTCTGCGGGACAAAAACAATTAAATCCATTTATTATTCATTCAGCACTTGACTTAGTTGATGAAATTAAATGGTCACCACCATCAAATAATTCATCACTGTCATCATCTTCATCTTCAAATTCAGTATCTTCACTTTCGTTACCACTTAATATATTTTCGCATTCATCAACATCAAGCTTTACATCACATTTACCACATCATTTACATCACGCAACTTCAATGGGTGGATTTTCTTTACAAAGTTCACAATTACAAAATAATAATAATAACAATAACAATAATAGTAATAATAATAATAGCAGTAGTAACAATCACATTAATATTAATAATAATCATCATCAACAATTTGTTCAAATACCTCCTGCTCCTGGTTCCCTATATTTAAAAGTGGTTGATAGATTTAATTCATATTTAATTTCTGCTTTTATAACTCCAGGAAATATTAAATTTATGTTATTACATCAACAAAAATCTGAAGAGCCAATTAGACAATTTTTCGCTGATATTTATGATTTATATGTGAAAACTTTAATGAACCCTTTTTATCAAGTTAATGACCAAATTAAATCTCCAGTGTTTGACCAAAAAGTTAAAGCTCTTATAAAAAAATATTTATGACTTCGATTTTTTTTACTGTTTTATTTTTATTTTATTTTTCCTTGTTTTTTTTTTTTTTTTTAAATAGATTTCCCCATCCTGTTATGCATCCCAGTATTGTAAATAATTCTAATATGATAAAATCATAATTTCGTAAATAAATATAAAAATCGTAATATCTTGTAACTAATAAATAATAAAAATAATATAAAAATAATATCAATATGCAGCAGCCAAACCTCTCTTTCTGTAAAAATCTGAAACACCAGTCACAATTCCAGAAGATGGATCAAAATGTACACCATTCATTACAGAAAAAAAAGGCATTAAAGAAGTATTATGTCCACGAGACTCCAACGCGTCAACAAGATTAGCTAAAGTTCCAGCCTCATAAAATGCTATCTCAGGTAAAAGTTGATGATGAAATCTTGGCCATTGTATGGCACCAGCAAGGGGGACATTTTGTACCAATATTCTTACTAAACCTTGTAAAACTGTAGTAACAATATGTGAACCACCAGACGCTCCTATTGAAATAATGGGAATACCATTTTCTACTACAATAGTTGGAACTGTGGAACTTAGAGGTCTTTTATATGGTTCAATATAATTATAAATTGAAGGATGTAATAAAAACGCATTTTTAGTCCTTGGTGTAGAAAAATCATCCATTTCTGAGTTTAGTACAATACCTGTAACATTATCATGAACTAAACATCCAAATCCAAGATTAACAGTCGTAGTTAAGCTAACTGTTAACCCATTTACGTCTATAATTGATACATGAGCAGTTCCATGTGGTTCATTGGGTTCATAAGAAGGATTATAATGTTTATATCCATAAGTTTTCGCAAGAGAAATATTTTTAACAATTTGATGTGCAAACTCTTTTGTTTGCATTAGAGCCACCTTGTCTTTATTTATTAAAAAGTCTGGATCACCGAGTTCAGTTCTACCTGAAGATATCCATTTCATCATTTCTACTATTAAATGTGAACTAACTTCTTCATTAACCTGAAGCTCCTTTATTAAAGCTTCAGCTAAATTAATCCCAAAAATCAATGCAGATCCAGAAGCAGGTGCTCCTACTGTATATATAATTTTTTTATCTAATTGTGTATTTTTAATTAAATTTGAATTCAATTGAAAAGTGGTATTAATAGCTGTAGAGGTTTCAACAAAATATTTTGAAAAATCTTCCAGAGTTGCAATTCCTCCAGTTCTTCTGATTTCTTTTACAAGAGATTGAGCAATAGACCCATTATAAAATTCATAAATTCCCGTGTGAGCTATTGTTTTCAAAGTTTTTGCTAATTCTTTTCTATAAACTCTATCACCTTGTTTAACAGGATTGTTTGTTTTATTATTTAATAGAAAATTCCAATGATTATAAAATCTATCATCTGAGGAATTGAAAAGTAAAGATTTATAAACATCTACAGCCAATTCTAAAGGTTCAGAAGCAATGAAACCATTTTGAGCGATTTCGGCGACTGGTAAAACAAGATCTTTCCATGGAATAACACCATATTTTTTATGGGCAGCATATAAACCAGCCAATTCTCCTGGAATACCAACAGCCAACCCACCAATTCTTGATAACATTGAATCATTGTCGTACATATCTTTTGTTGATGCAGCAGGAGCCATTTCACGAAAATTAAATGTTTCTGCTGATTTTGAATTGCTATCATAAACTAACATAAAGCCACCACCACCTATTCCAGATGAAAACATATTAATAACGCCAATACATAATGCAACTGATACCATTGCATCAATTGCAGTACCGTTCTTATCCCTAAGTACTTCTACACCTAATTTAGAACATTCAGGTACGTCGCATGAAACCGCACCAAATTTTCCTTTTGAAATTACATCATGATGAATATCATATGGTAATTTTAAATTATTTAAATTTTTTTTATCTTTTTTCAAACATTTTTTCACTCCATTAGAATAAGAATTTTCTTCATTTTTTTCTTCTTCAGTTGAAACTCCGCTAAGTTTAGCCAATGAGGAAAATGAAATTAATTTGTCATTTTGTATTTTTTCTTCAAAATTACCCATTATACAATATGAGTTATCTAAATTATTTTTATCATTATTATCATTATTATTATATTCAAATATGTCATTATTATCGTCCAAGAAGTCATCAAAATCTATGGATAATTCCTTTTGGTAAGTTTTTAAAAAATCCTCGCTTAGAAACGAAATTTTATTCAATTTGTATGAAAAATGAAAACCATTTATCCGTATCCATAAATAAAAACCTGTTATTAATAAAATAGAAAGTAACCATAATCTTTTTTTAATAAAATTCTTTTGTTTATAATAGATTTCCCTCTCAGTATTATATTTATTATTATATATGTTTATTTCTTTCTCCATAATTGGCTAGAATTAATTATTGTATGCAAAATATATCTATCTCTTTATATGCCCATAAAATATTATTCACTATATAATAAAAGTATTATATTATTATATACTTTTATACTATATTTCTATTATTCTTATTGTTTACTTTTTCTTTCCTCAATATCATTTATTATATGGAGAAACCAGTTAAATTAAAATAACCCCGATGGGTATTACCTTATGGTGAAGGGTTCTTATATTATCATCCAATAGAATAATTATATCTATTAGTAATATTTATATAATTTAATGACATAAGCATTTTGCTTTTTTTCTTTTTTGGCAACGAAAACTATATTATATAATACTGCGCAAATACTTACATTAGCAAATTATTTAGAATTCGTTAGTGTTGAATTTAAATAATTATTTTGTTAGGAAAATAGAAATTAAATTAATATCTTACTAAGCTTAAGTAAATAATGGATTAAACGCGAATTAATATTGTATCATAAGAAAATTAAAAACAATAACAATAGTCTTAAAGATATAAAGAAATAATAATAACAATAGTAATAATAAATACTTTGTAATATTATAACTATTAATAATATTATTATCAACAAAATAAATATAAAATGCCGGATAAATTGAATAGTCCGCCTGAAGGGTATTCTTATCCAAAAAACACGAAAAACTTAATATGGGAATACTTTTATCAAGGTGATAAAGTTAGTGGTGGTCGTTATATAGCTCTTTGTAGATATTGTCAGACTACAATGCATGGTAAAATTCCAAGGATGGAAGTTCATTTAAGAAGAAAATGTAAAGCAATTCCAGAAGAAGACAGATTAAAATTACCAATATATAGTTTTGTAAATTATACAACTATATGTGCAAATGCTGCACAAGCAGCTTCTGCTACTTCTGGTTCAGGGTCAGCTTCTGCACCTGCAACTCCTTATAGTGTGAAAAAGAGAAAAATATCAATGAATGGTGACTTATCTACAGATTTTATGGGCAATTATACAGAAGATTATTCGTCAAGTTTAAATGGAACAGAATTACCTGAACAAATACAAAATGAACTTATTGAAAAAATGTGTAATGCATTTATTAGTGCAGATATACCATGGAGTGCTGCAAATGATCCTAAATTAAAAGAATTTTTAGTTAGTCTTAATCCTGCTTTTATTCCTCCATCTAGAAGTACTTTATCAGCACTTGGGGATTTTAAGAAAAAATTAATTTATACCAATCCATCTTATTCTAACTATGAACATATTAATACTCAAAATACAAGTGAGCCAAAGGAGATTCCGAATAAGCCTGAAGAGGAGTCAACTTAGGGTATGTGTTTTTTAGTTTTATATTTATTTTTAGGTATTTTATCTATTTGTTATTTCTGTTTTATTACCATATCATATTAATCAATATCATATTCTTTCTAATATTTTATCTTTCTGTTTTATTATTTTTTTTTACGTTATTTGTTTTAATTTTGTCTATTTCTTTTCATGGTGTACTTTTTTTATTTTTTTTTATTTTTTCCGTTTCTCTACGGATGATGACTTTCAATTAGGAGTTTTACTTAAGTTTATCAATCCAAACAAGTATTTATTTCTTAGGAAACTTCTTATCTATTGTTATATTTATCAATATATTTATAGAAAAGAAGAGTTGAAACCGCAGATGATATGTTATAGAGTGTGATTTTTTTAATGGAATATTGACTATTTACATTTATTTTCTACATTTATTTTCACCTTTTACTTTTTACTTATTTTTAAATTTACATTTTACAACTATTTACTTATAGACTATATGGACGTTACTAATTCTTTAATAATTAATTCAATTCTCATTACCATTGTTTATATTTACAGTTGAAATAAACAATAAAAACATTCAGCATACAGAGTAAATAAATGTAAATATACAATCAAAATAATTCAATATTTATATATATATATAAATGAATGATTATATTTAAATTCTATGATTAGATTGTGGGTTGTCAAGACAACACACAACACAATGAGATTTACCGTGACTGCGAAACCTGCGTACTTTTGAGAACGATATTTCAACAATCTCTATAGCAACATACTAAAAAAATTTTATTTTTCTGTTTTGGAGAAAATTGGGTTAACCCAAAAAAATAAAAACAATATAATAAAAATAAAAATAAAAATAAAATACGATATTTAATAAAAAAATTTTATTTACTTTTTTTTTTTTTTTTTTTTACCCAATTGCTTCTTTTTTTTTCTCGTTGTCACAAGTGCATTAGGAAAGAGTTGTTATAAAAAATGTCTGAGGAACATGTAAGTTATTTGTATTATTTTATTAGATGATTATTGAGTAGTATATGCAATTAAAATAAGATGGAGTTTTTAATGCATCTCTTGTGATTATTTATACTAACTTTTATATAGCACGATCACGTTTTCGATAGTGCCGATGCAGGTGCATCTCTTACTTACCCAATGCAATGTTCTGCTCTCCGTAAGAACGGACATGTTGGTATGCTAATTTTATTTTATTATTTATTTATTGTATTATCTATTTACTAACTTAAATAGTATTGAAAGGCCGTCCTTGCAAGGTATATTATAATTTTTTATTTTAATTAAATTTAATACTTGGACTAGAATAATTGGAGTAAATAGTATCACTTATGGTTATACTAACTGATAGATTGTTGATATGTCAACTTCTAAAACAGGAAAGCACGGTCACGCTAAAGTCCATCTTGTTGGAATTGATGTATGTATAATATTTAGAAAAGGGTTTGATTAAAATAAATTTTAATTTATTTTAATATCTTATTTAATTATTAATTTTCATTCTAACTTTTTTTTTTTTTTTCTTTTTTTTTTCTTTTTTTATTATTTTCTATCATATTAGATCTTTACCAGCAAAAAACTCGAAGATCTTTCTCCTTCTACACATAATATGGATGTTCCTAATGTATCCCGTAATGAATACCAACTTATCAATATTGATGATGGTTACCTTAACTTGATGGATAATGAAGGATCTACAAAAGATGACGTTAAAGTTCCTGATGGAGATCTTGGTGATAAGATCCAAAACGATTTTGATGATGGAAAAGATCTCCTTGTTACCATTATTTCTGCCATGGGTGAAGAGGCTGCCATCTCTTACAAGGAAGCTCCTAAATCTTAGATGTTTTATTAATAATTTTAAAATATTAATTGAATATTCTTCCTCTAATTTACATTGTTTTCCTCTTGCTACTTTATTAATAAATGTTTTTTAACTATTCATTTAATATATAATGTATAAAAAGAATTTATTTATGTTTTGTATGTTTTATTAATTTTGTTTATTTAATTTTACATCTTGTTTCTAAAGAGATCAAAGAAAAAAAAGAAAATAAAAAAAAAAAAAAATTTTTTTTTTTATTTTCTTAATATTATAACTTACACAAGAAAAGAAAACTATTAAAGATCAGGAAAGAAAAGAATAATAAAAAAATAAAATAAAAATAAAGTAAAAAGATAAAATAAAAAAATAAAATAAAAATTTAAAAATTTAAAAATGTTTCATTATCAAATAAACAAAATTATAGTGTAAGAATTTTTACGATTATAGAATAGTTTAACTAAATTTTAAGTGAAGACTAGTTAACGTAAAATAATATACATACATAAAATAAAAAAATACACTCTCTATTACGATAGTTTATCATCAATATTAAACACATTTGAGTCTTACTACTTACATTATAACATGATAATAGTGTTTCTTAGGAATGCATTAAATTGTATGTGCACCTATATGAAATGAATTTAGGTGTATATTCTTATAAATATATTTGTAAATAAAGACATAGATAAATATATATAAAGACATATAGAAAGCATATAGAACATAAATAAATATAAATACTTACACATATTTATAGATACTCAATCACATGCGTAATTATATAAACAAATTTAATTAATTATCATGAGCTCTAGCCATGCGTGGACGAAAGGCGAGAGATGTGGTGTAGAAAACTGTCCTTCGCGATTATGGCGGGTAGTGGATGGTCAAACCTTTTGCAGTAATGGGCATTTACTAATTGTAAGTTACTTGTATACTAGGTAACTTTGTATAAGCAAAGTATATGTATATATATATATATATATATATATAA
Organism: Botryozyma mucatilis; assembly: GCA_030571375.1. Lineage (NCBI taxonomy): Eukaryota > Fungi > Ascomycota > Trigonopsidomycetes > Trigonopsidales > Trigonopsidaceae > Botryozyma > Botryozyma mucatilis. The sequence goes on along the minus strand of JAJLXO010000149.1, from coordinate 66,293 downwards.
TGTATCTACACGTTTATAATAATATATAGCATATCTAACTAGTAGGGGAACACAGAAATTGCAGAAGACGATGATGATTTTCATAATATAAGAGGTCGAAGAATTAAAATTACGAATAATTCGCAGTTATCTACATTATCGGCATCAAATGCTTCCAGAAACAAAGACGCTGTATTATATGGTGCAAGCGGTTATAGATTATATATCTCTATTTTCCAACATATTTTATATAAACAAGCACAATGGATTGTGACAAATAAAGGTTTATCAGATAAATATCTATATTTGGTACAGGATTTATTAGCAATTTATTTAGAATATATTGGTTTCGAAACAGTAAATTTTTCAGATGATGAGGATGATTCTTCTTCAAATAAAAATGAAAATGAAAATGAAAATGAAAATGAAAATGAAAATGAAAATGAAAATGAAAACAAAAATGAAAGATCAGATAAATCATCTGATGAAACTGATAATGAAAACTATATAGAAAATGATGATAGTGACAATGAAAGTGAAATCTACGACATACACATAAACTCTTTAGAAGATAGTCATAAGAAAGGGAAAAAAACTTCTTTCATTCGACCTAGTATAGTAAAAGCAATAATGATTTGCTACACTGCCGCATTATTATTAGAAATCCCAATTTATCTGATTGATTTTTATTCTTGGATCGCAGAGGCATTTGTACCAATTAATAATGACACATTAAATATTAGTGATACAAGTATTATTCACGATCCCTCAAATTCAGTACGTTTCCCGTATATTAAAGCATTTACATTACTTTTTCCTAATAGCATACGTAAAAAACTTCTTAAACCTTATGCATCTATGTTAGATCCAAAACAAAAACCAAAGCTTGATCTTTTACATAAGGAAGCATACGAGTTTATTTCAAAAGGTTTCATTTCAAATTCATTACAAAAAATAAACATGAATAAAAAAAAATACAAAAATAAACATAATGGTTCACAATCAAGAATCCCTTCTATTTCAAGTATTGACAATAATAGCTCATCAAATCTTTTATCTATAGAATGGAAATATCTATTTATTCGTTTGTTAAAAACTACGTTATTACCACCAGAATTATTTATAATTGGTTTAAATTTAGTTGATTGTCTATCTCTAAAGTTTGAATTTTCTTTTAAAAAAATGATTAAAAGATGGAGATTCCCAGAGATTAATGTGGGAGCTTTATTAATAGTGTGTGCTAAATTAACTTATGGGCTTGATGAACAAAAAAGATGTTGCCTTAATGCAAATACTAGTATATCTTCATTACACATGGATCTTTCTCAATGGGAAAATGAATTAAATAATACCATTTTATCTACATTTAACAGTGATAAAGAGAGAAAATCTAAAAATTATAGTAAAATTATTGAAAATTCACTTGAAAATCCAGCCAATGTATGGTGTTGGTCAAAGGATGAAATTTCTGTATTTTTATCTTGGTATAAAACTATGTGGATTGATGAAAATATAAATGAAACCGATCATACTAAAAAAAGACTTTACAATTTATTTCCTCTCAAACAAACTGAAGATTATGACATTAATTATATGGATATAAATCCCTCAAAGTATATTATAAACAACGAAGCTGTAAAAAAATGTACAAAAATGACTCTACTACACTCTACTACAAATTCTACAAATACTACTGATTCTAAAAATCTCAACTCACTCCCTTCCCCAGGTGGTCGATATCCAATAATAAGGAGTAAGGTTTTAAATGATTCAAGGCCAAAATTATTGACAACACTAGAAAAAGTGGTTGCTATGGAATTGCATTGTGAAATTTATACTTTAAGATATTCTGTAATTTATTTAGAAAATCAACTTATGAAACTATCACGTGATTTAGAGGATTAAAATTTTCTGTGACTGTTTTTTTATTTGTATTATATTTTATTTTAATTTTAGTTTAGTTTTTGTTTTATTTTCAAACTCGTTTTTTTTTTCATTTTTGACGCAAATTAGAAGAAATATTGTTTGATTTAATCCTTTTTTTTTTTTATTTCAAACAACTTGATTTTAAAGACTAAGGTTTAGGATTTATTTCAACTTCACGAAGAATCGACAAAATGCAAATGTAAGTTTTATTTGCTGTTTGTTTGACGTATTTGGAGGGCGTTATTTTAATTTTTTTACTTTATTTTGTTGTAGTTTTTATTTATTTATTTAGTGGCTAGTATTTTTTTTATTTTTTAAATGATATTATTTTTTATGGGTGGTTATTGTTGGTGATAATGGCCATTTTTTAGGGGTGACTATTGATTTATAATATTAAAGCATTTATTTGCATTATTTTTATTGCTTCTGTATTTATATATTTTTTGTTTTTTTCCGTACTAACTTTTAGTTTCGTTAAGACCTTAACGGGTAAAACTATAACCCTCGAGGTTGAGTCATCAGATACTATTGATAATGTAAAATCAAAAATTCAAGACAAAGAAGGAATCCCTCCAGATCAACAACGTTTGATTTTCGCTGGTAAACAACTTGAAGATGGACGTACATTAAGTGATTACAATATTCAAAAAGAATCTACATTACACCTTGTACTTCGTTTACGTGGTGGTATTATTGAGCCATCTCTCAAAGCTCTTGCTTCAAAGTATAACTGCGAAAAGGCTATCTGCCGTAAATGTTATGCTCGTCTTCCTCCTCGTGCTACTAACTGCCGTAAGAAAAAATGCGGACATACTAATCAACTTCGTCCTAAGAAGAAACTTAAGTGATTGTTTATGATTTATTATGTATTAAATATAATGTTTATATATTTACTTGAGATGTAATACATGATATTTTGTTAGATAAATAACATTGTAACTTATAATTTCTTACATTATTATTATTATTATTTTTTTTTTTTTTTTTTTTTTTTTTTTTTTTTTTTTTTTTTTTTTTTTTTTTTTTTGTAACTGTAAATACGCATACTTTATTAAATAACAAAAAGTTAAATGATAGTAAAAAAATAAAAAATGAAAAGAAAAATTATAATAGTTCATTTAGTTGGTTGTTAACTACTGAAGAATACGATGTCATGGTGTTCACAAGTAAACTAATAGTGTTCCAAAGCTGATCTAAAGCTTGTTTACTAATTAACTCATGTGTCATTATGTAAGAATACGCTCTCGAATTAAGAGATTGCATTCTGTCGTAAATTTGTAATGCTAATTCAGAATATTTTAATTCTTTTTTAGTCAATGTATTTAGTAGTTCTGTGAAAACTTCAGTCGTTGCAAAACATGCTGCACAAAATTCTGTAACTTGTTGGTCAAGTTTATACAACTGTTCAGTATTTGGATCATTTGGATATAAAAAATATGGTTTTGGTGTCATATCACAGCCATAATAATTTTCATTCTCTTTTAGTGCTTTTTCTTTTCTTAAGTATTCTTCGTCTACTACATTTTCCTTATAGGGATCTTTTGGTAAAATTATTTTTGAAAAATACCATTTTTTACTTTTTTTGTCAGATTTGTTAGTATTTTTTTCGTTTTCTTTTTCTTTAACATCATTCACAATACCTGTGTTCAAAGGATTGTCTCTTTTTTCAAAATATAATATATTTGTGAATGCCATTCTATTTAACATGTTTGACTGATAAATTGTATATACTTGAAACAACTGTTGTCTAAATGGATAGTGTTTGTAAAATGTTATTTCACTATATTTGTTCGTTTGCACTCCAGTTAAAGTCTGAACAAAGTATTCACCTATAGCTCTTGTTTTAGTGTTGGCATCTGAATTTGCATTTTTGTATTTATTATCATTATTATTAGAATCATTGTTATTATCTTTATCTTTATTTTTTTTCTTTCTCTTTTCATTAATCTTATTGAGTTTAACTTTATTAAATACTATAGATTTCATTTTTTCTTCATAGTAATCATTTGTAACAATCATATACTTTTCTATAATTCCAATAGCCAATCTTCTTGAAATATACCAATCAGTATCTACATTATTTGTGTCAATAATTCTTTCTTCCCTTCTGCTATCATATTTGTCTTCAATTTCTTTCTTTTTATCTAAATATTTTTGCGATGATTTTCCATATTTATTTTCAATCGGAGTTAATTTTCGATTTTTTTCCTTTAGTTCTAAAGTTTTTAAATATTTTTCTGATTTTATTTTAGATTTTGAATATTTTTTAAGTAGTTTTTCCCGTCTTTTAATACCTTCTGGATCATAATAGTTATCTAAGTAACAATCAAAATCACCTTCTTCATAGTCTTTATGTAATTTTAAAATATTTAATAATGCACCAGAAATAAGTTCTGGATATCTGCATTTTCGTAATCCATTATCAATATCATTTGAGTTCATTCCTAATAAATAATCAAGTAAAATAAGTGCCCTAAAGCATCTTGCCTGTCCATTGTCTTTTGCTCTTGAGCATAAATGTGTACACAGTTCTTCATATAATTCTTTACTTTTTTTCTCTGAACAACTATAATTTTTTATTTCTTCGTAAGCTGCAATTAATAATGAATATTCGTCTTCTTCATCTTCTAACGCATATGCATTTTTACCTGTAGTGCAAAATTTATGCACCGCATTTTCACTTTTTATTTCTTTTCCAAACATTGTTTCCACAAATGTATTAATTTACAATTACATTTACGTTTTTACGTTCTACTTTTTTGTATTTTTACGTTGTTTATTTGCTAATGTCTAACAAATATATGTATATATATATTTATATTTATGTATGTATAAGTATATTTATTTATTACAATCAACTTAAGAAATGCATAAACATATACATCCTTGAAATATCTTCCAGTGTCCAAATAAAGACTAATGACATCACAAGACTAGCTTCACAGTATTATATGTGTTTATGTAAGAAATCTGGGGGGATTAGTCATCTTTTTCAATAGCAACCATTTTTTAACATACCTTCAAATACTATATAAAAACATATATATAAATCCCATAAACTACGATATAAATAGTTTCCATTTTCGTAAAATTATTTATTAAACTTTCTTGATATTGCTTAACTTTTTAATTATTATTCAACTAATAACTGATTATAAAATTTACCGGTATACATTAAAAAAATAAGAAAAACTGTACATTTATTGTAAAAACAATATAATACAACGTAAATACGTTTTTTTTTTTTTTGGTTTGTCTGTATTCATCTGTAAAACTCATCTAGTTCCGTAATACGTTGTAAATACGTTTTATGATTTATACTGCTTATTGTATACAGATTTAAGAATCATAGAAAAAGAAAAAAATATATTAAAATAGATCAAATAATTAAAATAATTAAGAAATAAATTAATAAATTAATAAATATCTGTAACGATATAATATAAAAATGACAGAAGTTATAAATCCCTCTGATATAACAAAAGAAAATACAGACATTAAAGAACCTAGTTTTGGAAAAAATATTGTTTATTGCGGCATATGTACATTACCAGTTGAATATTGCGAATTTGGAGGAAAACTATCAAAATGTAAAGAATGGTTAAAGAAAAATGATTTAGATTTGTATAATAAATTATATTCTGCTGCTTCACTAGAAGCTGCTGCAAGTTCAATGGCTGATTTATCATTAGAAACTAAAGAAAAAATTGAAAGAGATATTGCTAAAAGACAAGCAAAAGAATCTGCAAAAGCAGAAAGAGAACTCGCAAAAAGATTATCATCTATAATATATCTTAAAAGAATTGAAAGATCTAAACGAAAAAGTGTTGTTGCAATAATTGGACTTGACGAAGTAATTGCTTCTAATTCTGCTAGTAGTATGGATTTAAAGAAACTTGCCAAAACTTTTGCTAGTAAATTTGCAACTGGTGCAAGTGTAACTAAAGGATCTGAAGGAAAAGATGAAATTATTGTTCAAGGTGATTTATCGGATGAAATTGAATCTTATATTGAACAAATGTTAGAAGAGAAAGGATTATCTGATGTTAAAATTGAAAAGATTTCTGAAAAGCCAAAGAAGAAAGCTGCTAAGTGATTTCGGTGATTTAATTACTATTTTTTTTTTTTTTTTTTTTTTTTTTAATAATTCATTTATTAAAACTGTATCTAATTATACCAAAGTAATTTATATATATCTAAGAAAAAAAAATTGAATAAATAGAAAAGAAAAAAAAAATTAAAAATAATCCAAGATGAAATAAAGACAACAAAAGATAAAACAAAAAATCAAATAAAACTATTAAACCGAAAAAATCATCAATACAAACACAAGTTAATAACTATAACTGATTTATTTTTTTTATTATTTTTTTTCCTTTCACCATAATCTATATATTAATACAATACACATTAAATATTTATATTACCTCTTCTGTCTGTCTGTCTATCTGTCTGTCTATTTCACTAGTCCTTTCAAAAATTCATATGACCAAAATATTATTGCGGAGCTAGGAGCAGCTCGAAGACATGTAATTCCGCAGCCATTATAAAAAGCACGTATTCCACCGGTTAGGTACATTTCTCTTCCAACCGCAAAAAATCCCCGAGGAAGATTACTAGCACCTGAATTATTATTTAGAATTGAATTTGTTTGCATTTTAGATTTAATAGAATCTGCAGGAAATAATGAAAGATTATACATCACACCAGAGCATGCACCAGCTAATAAAGTTTCTTGTATACGAGGTTTTGAATTTTCTTTTGTAGGTGATATTATTTCAGCATTTGAATGTTTTTTAAAATATGACATAACAATTTCATATGTACCAAACCAAGCAGCTGAACCACCACTTTCTCTTAAAAGTGTTCCTAATTGTCCATGCCAAAAACCTTTTATACCATCTTTTACATAAACTTGTTTTATTAACTCCCAGGCATTTGGAAGTTTTGTATCTGGTTTGGAAATATCAGCTAATCGTTGAACTTGCATTTTACATTTAATTAATTCAATTGGAGTAAGAAAATAAGAAGTAATTGCACCACTGATACCACCGCAAAGCACTAATTCTTTGAGTGATAAATTTTTATGTTGAGCTTGATTACCATTTCCATTTTTAAAACTTAACAATAAAGATTGAGCAAACATATAGGATAAAAATAAGGAAGCATTTTCTACACCAGCGCCAAATATAGGAGCTGCAATTCCTCTGTAAAGACCAATAAAACCTTCATGTTTGATTGTATATCGAAAACAGTCCAATGGACCGTTAAATCGAATAAATGATTTTTCAGCATTTTTCAAACTAGAATTATTTTTATTATTAACAGAACTTAGTGATGACGTTGGTGATGTTTTAGGAATAACACCTTGACATTGTAGTCGTACTTTTACTGTATCAAATGGGTATTCTATTAGCTTTCCAGCCATCCCAGCGACTGAACCACAACCAACTTCTTTTGCTGCATCATTCATCAGTTATAAAATAGTGATATATGTAAATTAATTAGGTATTAATTAATTGATTGTGATGAATAGGTGATTAAGCTTGGCTATCGTGGCTAAATGTAGAAAAGGATAATTTAAAAAAATATATAATTAGTTAATTACACAGTAAATTTTTCACTTAATATTTTTTTAGTTTCCAATTAATTTAAATAGCCTGCCCAAATTCCTAATTAATTAATATTAATATCTAATTGATCTTATAACTAATTAATTACCTTCAGGGTCTAAATTAGATATTAAGGAACCAATGTTCATAATTTGGCTCTGTACGTAAATATATTTTATTACGTTGTGCGTGCAAAGGGTTTCTGATACAAACGGTGTTTAAATTTCGTATAGTTTGCGGTTGGAAATCGATAACAACCGATGAAAAATGAAATTACTAATCGAACAAAACCGAATGTGATCGAAATTGATCAATTTGTGATTAAGTAGTTAATGGACGACAAAATAAACGAATAAATTCTAGTCAACCGATGAGATTTAAATATTATTATTTTTTTTTTTTTTTTTTAAGTACTGCAATATTTTTATTTACAATATTTTATTATTTAAAAAAATCATAAATAATAAAATAATATATTATTTTTTAATACTATGAATAATAAAATATTATATTATTCAAAATAATTTTTAATACAATACTGCTCTCTATACAATTAACATATTGGCCGTAGTAAAGTAACCCTAAATATAGTACATACACAAAGTTTATCATATATAAATTTATAAAGTAGGAAAAAAATTCAATTTTTTAAAAATGGTAACAGATGAAATTGGAGGAAATGAAAAGATTATTACATTATTAAAGGTATTTTTAATTGTTTTTTTAATTTTTTTTTTTTTTTTTTGTTTCTTTTCTGAAGGTTTCCTTATGTTACTAACAAAAAGTTATTCCTTATATGCCAAAATGAAAGATGCCGTGCAAATAATGAATTGGCTAATTTATTTATGAAAAATGTGGACAAAGACGTAAATAGTATTCCGGATGAAAATACTCTTGAAGAATGTATAAAATCAGTTGAAAAAAAATTAAAGGAAATATCAGCTAAGATTTTAAATATTAAAAATCAAATTAGTAAGGAACAATCTCTAGAATCCTCAAAATCTACAGAACCAGTGCAAGACTTTGATCAAATTATAACTAAAATCCAATCTATGGAAGAGGAAAAGTTTAAAATTTTAATATCATTGTGCATATTAATTAGAAAATCAGAATTAAATGAAAACACCGATAGTTGCGAGGATATTTCTCAACTAGAAAGCAGCAAAACTGAGCTAGAAAATGAAATCAACGAACTGGTTGATGAACTCAGAATGGAGGTTTATGATATGCTCTAAATTTGGTTGTATTTGATTGTGTGTGATTGTATGTGGGTTATATTTATGTATGCTTGCAACGTATTTATTCACAATTATAAAAATAACTGGCAATGAACTGATCGAGAGATAATCACATTTTTTTTGTTTTCTTTTTATTTTCTTTTATCATTTCCTTTTAAGCTCATCTTGTAACAAGACTATATTTTACTTAATTACTTCCAAATATCGAAACTATTATTAATTAACTTGATGTAGAATGTTGTAGATTTTGTAAATAACAAAGTGATACAATAATATTATCACGTTTGAATGTTTACTAATAAAATTCAAATTAACTAAGAAATCTGTGTACAAGAACTCGTGTGTTCAATATATGAATGATTTTAACAAATATGTAGTTATCCGACTTGTTGAATGTGTTGTGATACAAGATTTAAAAATTGAAAGTAGACCTTGCATTCTCGGAAGACAGTTTATTTGACGAGTTGTATCTGACCAGTATGAGTTTATAAAGTACGCATACATACATGCATAAATACATATACATACAATACATACATATAACTCACTACTCACCCAACAAACCACAGTTATGCAAAAACATAAGTACGTCTAAAATTTGTTCATTCTCCTTGGAATGCTGTGCCAGTAAAAGTCTAGTTTCCAAGTTTATTTTCCGAGGAGGAGCATAAGCACGATAAACAGGGCCAAGATTGTTTATTTCACTATTTTCTGTTTCATTTTTTTGATTATTTTTTTTAAATTTTTTTTTAGAGTTATTTTTATTTCCATTTCTTTTTTCGTTGGAATTTTTATTATTGTTATTTTTTTTTCCTTTCTCTAGTATTCGAGCAGCAGTTGGATAGTTTTTTTTACGTTCTTCAATCCATTTAGCTATTGCAACAGGGGAATCAAGTAAAATATTTGTACCAGGAATTTTTGGTTTTTTTTCACCGTTACTATTAATAAATACATTTTCATCTTCCTCTTCATCTAAATCTTGATTCAGATTATTGTTTTCAATATTGTTACCTAAACCATTAAATTTTTTATAGCTTGTACTAGAATTCCCATTGAATTTTCTTTTGTAGTTTGCATTATTGTTTGCATTAATTTTTGCATTTAATTTGTCATTTAATTTGGCATTTAATTTGTTATTTAATTTGGTATTTATATTTATGCTATCTGTATTCACACTTAAATGCGGTGGCGGTGGCGGCGATGGTGGTGGACCAAAAATAAAGTCAGACATTTCCTCTGTTGTTATTTGTTATTTGTTAGTTTTATTGTTTATATTATATTATTATGTTTAATTTAGTTTTTTTTGTATATCATTTCAATGCTTGCTTGTTTGTATTGAGAGTTTTTGCTATGTATATATTTGTATAGTATTTTTAATTATTTTTTTATTATTAAATGCACTGTTATAAGCGTAGTATATGTATATATCATATAATGTAGTTTTTGTTAATTATATTGTTATATTTTATTATTATATTATATTATATTATATTATACTATTAATATATTATGCTGCAAAAGATCCCTTTGTTTTTCTATACAAATTCAATGTTTTTCATTTCTATTTTTCATAGAGCATTTATTTATTATAATTTAGTTTCCCACAATGTCACTTTCAATCTTTAAACATTATATAGATTATTTATTAGCATTATTTATTATTATTATTATCTATTACTGTATTATAGTAAAGTAAAATATATTATACAGTAGTTTGTTTGGTATTTAATATTATTATTACACAAATATTATAATTAACCTAATTAGTTGTTTTAAGTAGACTTTAATTTCTAACAAAATTAAATCATTATACAATTCAATTAATTATAAATTCATTATACAAGTCATATAATACACATTACACAAAACAAAAAAAATAATACATAATAAAAAATTATATACAGCTATTTGGTTTCAGGTTTCTTCCATCTAGGCTTTTTTGTAAATGCACGTAGTTTAGCACGAGCAGCTAGATTTAATAATTTCTCTGATCTTCCCAACATAGAAAGTTCATTTTGAGACAATTTGTTATCTTTACGTCTTTTAAACTTTGATACTGACTTTTCAGTTTTTGATTTATTCATTAACAATCTCTTTGCTTTTGATATTCTTAATTTTCTAACTTGTTTGGAATCGGATTTATTTTTCGTATCCTCTGTGGAAGATTCGCTTACTTTTAAAGGTTTATCGTTTAAAAACTGAATAGCTTTTTCAACACTTTCAGGATTTTCATATTGAACATAAGCAAAACCTTTTCCAAGATTAGTCTTTTTATCCCTTATTATTCTAACATATTCAATTTTACCTATAACAGATTGTCCAAAATGATTCCATAAAGACTCTTCTGAAGCATTAAAATCTAAATTTCCAATAAAAATACATCTTCTAGAATCTTGTTTTGCAGGATGTGCAACTGAATCTACTCTTAAATGACAACTTAACACGCCAATACTTGATCCAGATGGTAATGACACATTATTTAAAGTAAATACAGTCCCATTTAATTCACCAACTGATGTGTTTACGGCTTTAATATCTTTAAAGACTATGTATGCGTTTACTGTATCACGACTAGGATGTAATAATTTCTGTGAATATGCAATTTTTCTTGGAAGAGGCGAGGCAAATGCTATTGATCTGAATCGAATTGATTCTATTGGAGAGTATTTTTCAAACAATTTTTTGAATTTTTTGTATGCCGATTTAGAAGAAATAACTGCTGCTGGAACGTTTCCTACAAATATTGTTTTTTTGCTATTTTCTAATTCTTCTTTTGCTAGTGATATTGTTTTATCTTTTTCTTTGTTTTTTTCTTCATCAGAATCTGAGTCAGAGTTTGAATTTGCATCTGAATCTGATTTATTATTTTTTTCTGAATCACTTTCTGAATCAGTTTCTGATTTATTTTCTATTTTGTCATCCAATGTGGTTTGTGTATTGTCTTTTTCATTATCTTTTTCTTCCGTATCATCTAATTCAACAGCTTTTCGTTTTTTGTTTTCCCCTTTAGAAACGCTTTTTTCACTATTTAATTCAGTGTTTTCCTTGACTTTTTTGTCTATTTTAACTTTCGAAGACGAAAACAGATCATTTAACGATTCATCCACATGAACTTGAGTCCCAAATAATGATTTCTTCATTTTGAATAGTAAAAACAATAGTTTTATTTTATATTCCTGTTACAATCCTTCCCTATTTAATTAATTAGTATACTAATGTACTAATTGATTAATATTTAATAATTAATTAATTATTAAATAATAATAATAATAATAATAATAATAAAAATAAAATAAAAATAATTTGTATTACCATAGATACTAATAACCGTTTATACCCTATCCTTGTTTATGGTAATACCCGATACCCTGGATCTGTAATTCTTATAGCCGGAATTGCAAGCTAATTTAATTTCTTAGACCAATGAAGAAAAGTTTCTTTTTTTATTATTATTGATAAAGGAAGAAAAATAAAAAAAGCACAGTGAAAATAAATAAAAATATTGCAATTTGATTATTAGCATATAAACAAATTATTTTCTTTTATTTGTTTTTATTTTCTTCAATTTGTTAGCATTTAAACTTAGCATGTAAGATTATTATTGTTTATTATTGTTTATTATTGTTTTGTTTATTATTATTGTTATTATTTATTTTTAATAGTATTATTATTATATATTATTATTATATTTTATTATTATTATTATTATTATTATTATTATTATTATTATTATTATTTATTATTATTTATTTATTTATTTATTCATTATTTATTTATTTATTATTTATTTATTATTTATTTATTATTTATTTATTATTTATTTTATTATTTATTTATTATTTATTTATTATTATTATTACTATTATTTATACTATTTATACTATTTATACTATTATACTATTTATACTATTTATATTATTTATATTATTTACATTATTTATATTATATTATGTATTGTTTTCTACCTATTTCCCTTTACTAATTTGAAGTTTACTTTTAACAGAAGATATATTTACACAGTGGAATATATTCTACAGGTTATTTACGTATAATACTATTAATATACTATATGTTATACAATAATATTGTATAACGTAAAATATTATACTATATAGCATACAATAATACAACATATTAATAAAATAGTCTAAACTCAGAATATATCATACCAGATCTTCTCGCAATGGAACCCAGTTCAAAAAACACTGGAATAGAAGAAAATATTGAGAAAAATGCAAAAGAAATGCAAAATAAACCTATTGAATCAGAAAACAATACTCAATCAGAACCAGTTGAGTCGAAAACTACTTTGGACAGTTTAGATTCCCCTGATGAGCAGTTGTCAGGTGAAAAAAAGGAAAAAGAAAATGTTGTAAACAGTAAACATTTATCAGATGATTTACAAAAAAATCCTAATTTATCCACAGAAAACGAATTAATTAAAGACAATAATAAAATAAAATCAAACACACTCATTGAAGATGATGAAAACAATCAAAACTTTCCTAGCATATCCTCTTCTTCATCATCTCCGCTTACAGAGTATGAAGAAGATGCATTCGATTCTATCACTCATGTTTCCTTAGAATCGATTTCAAAAAAAAATCTACCAGCTTCATCCCCAATTACACCGTATCATCAAACTAGTAATAACTCTAACGAAAATGGGTTATCTCCAAATAATTCCCGATTTAATTTCACAGACTCAAACCAAAAAGATCTTCATTCAAGTATCAATGATAAATATAAGAATGATAAAGATTTTAATAATGATAATGACATAGATATTGATCTTGATATTGATCAAGATATTGATTTCGATAACAACTCAGAAGCTGAAACTGAACGTTTAGACGTTAATGATATTAATTTTAATTCAGATTCAAATACTAGTAAATCCCCAAATAGTGATAAGGATATTATTTACAAAGGAAAACAATTAATTATCCCGATTAATGAAAATGATAAATCTGTAGATTTATCTGAATCTTTGGATATAAAGAAACCTGAAAATAGTTTAAACTCACCTACTTCAGCTTCATCATCTGCTTCAGGTTCAATTTCAATTTCAACATCAAACTCGTCTTCAGCTTCAAACTCAATAACAAATTCGGCTTCAAATTTGACATCTAATAACAATCCTGATCATGAATCCTCAACTGAATTAAAGGATCAAGACCCTGCAAATAAAGAATCAAATCTTGATGAAAACAGTAATGAATCCAATCCGATCGATTTGAACATCGATACAGAAAATAATGAGTCTAAGAATAGTATTATTACTAAATCAAAAGGACGATCTCCTACAAAAAAATCTCGCAAACGAAAACGAGGTCGAAAACCAGCTGTTCGTAAAAATAATCTAAATAATTCAGACGATGATTTAAATGATAGTTTTAAAAGTAGCAACTCTTCTAATTCTGATAAAACTTCCACAAAAGTTACTGATGATGTTACTGAAGATAATGTAAACGGTGACGAATTAAATGAAGATGATGAACTAATTTCTGAAAAAATTGAAGATGGTACAGAAAAAAAAGAAGATGACAATGATGTTGAAGAAGAAGAAGAAGATGATGAAGATGACGACAATGATGATGAAACTCGGCATTCTGTTGTAAAAAGAATGAAATCAAATTCAAATTTAAGTTTAAGCATCAAAGCTAAATCTAGAAATAAAACTAAATCTAAATTGAAATCTAATACTGAAGCTGAGCCAGAAGTTGAAACTAAAATTGAAGTTGAGTCTGAGAACACGAGTGAAAATCATGATACATTAAGAATTTTACGTTCACCTAGTAAAAAATGTCAAAATAAAAAACTAGAAGAACTTGAAAATGTAGATATTATAAAGAAAGAGGATGAAAGTAGCGTTGTTGATTCGGAAAAAAGTGAAGAGCAAAAGAAAGATAGAGAAAAAAATAAAGGAAAAGGTAAAGAAAAGCAGGAGGATGATGATGAAAATAATAATATTAATGATAATGATAACGAAGGAGAGGTAGTGGAAGTTGTCGAGGATGAAGAAGAAGATGAAGATGATGATCAAACTAAAATTAGTGCAGATGCAGAAATAGAAGCAAAAAATCAAATGAGAAAAGAAGCAATTAACACATTAACAAATATAGAAATTGAATTTGCAAAACTACGGGATAGGCTTCATGCAGATCAAATGTGTCGATTTGGTATCGAGATGAATCTTGCGCAAGATGGGACACATCCAGAATTATGTGCAGTACTAGATCAAGTAGGAATGAGACATAGAAAACATACAAATCTAATTGAACAAACAATGCTTTACCGAACAATATGTATTGATATTCAAACTAATGCACGTCGTGATGCAATTCATCAACAATTTGCAAAAAATAAAGCAGATCTTCGTGAGAAAATGATGAATGAAACAATGGAGAAATGGTATGGAATTAATAAAGAAAGACGACGCATGGATGCTGATTTAATAGCGCCGGATTATATTTTCAGAGTACCATCCTCACGTAATGCTCAAGTTGTTCAACGGATCGCTTATAACAATGAAGTATCTCTTTTATCTGGTATTGCAAAATTTGTAGGTTTCCCTGCTGCACCCACGTTAACTTCATTAAATGAAAATTCACAAATTGAAGATGTTTGTACGTTACGAGAGAAAGGTTCAATGTCTTTTCGGTAATTAATTATTTTATTATTGGTCTTTGATGCTTGATAATTAATAATTTTTGATTAGCCATATTGGTGATTGATTTGTTTATACTACGCTAAAGGTATCACTATGACTATTTTATTTATGTATTTTATTTGAGAAACGAGATATGCATGACTGCAAGGTTGTTTGATTGTTAATTTATTTATTTATTTCTAGTTTATTTTATTACATTATTATTTAGGAACGATCCGGTTATATGTTAATATGTTTGTTTATTTTATTGTTTATTAGATACATTCGGATAAAATTTATGTATTTGTAAGTTTCTACAGTAGTGTACATATAATTTGCATATAGACACGTATAGACACGTATAGATGCATATAGATTACATATAAACACATATAAATGCATATAAGTACATATAAATACATATAAATACATATAAATATATATAAATACACGCGCATATATAAAAAAAATGTATACATATACGCAGACTAATAAAACACACACGCCTACAATTAAGTCATAATCATACAAAATCAATTTATATTATAAACAAATAAAATAGACATATATTATAATATTATTGTTAAATACAAATAAATACCCTATTTAAGAGGAATGAATCTAGATGAATGAGTAGCACCAATACCCGGTCGTCCGTGTCTGACAGGAGTATAAGAAATTGAGAATTCAGCAAGATAGTGACCAACCATTTCTGGACGAATTTCAACAGAGTTAAAAACTTTTCCATTATATATACCAACAACTGAACCAATCATTTCTGGAATAATAACCATATTACGAAGATGAGTCTTTACTACTGGGGGTTTTTCTCCAACTGGAACATTCTTCTTAGCCTTTGCAAGTTTAGCAATAAGTTCCTTTGGTTTTGATCTGAGACCTCTTTCTAAACGACGACGAGCTCTAGCATGAGTTATTTTTGAGAATTCTTCAAGATTAAGATCAAGTAATTGTGGAAGTTCAACACCTCTGTAAAAAAATTTTCTTAATGATCTTTGGGCACGCTTTTCAGCATGTTCAGCAGTCTCTGTATCTGACATCTTGTATTATTATAATCTATCTAATAATTATTGATTAAATATATTTAATAATTTCTATCAATCCTGAATTCTTCTTATCCCTATACCAAACTCATACAATATTAAAATTCAATATTATGAATAGTGATTTAATTAATTCAATGCGTCGTTGCGTTTTACATAGTAGGGTTTGAAGTTTATTTTTGGGAAATAATTTAATTTTATATTGTGTGACTGCTATAGTAGTCACGGTTGTTATGGTAATTCTAAATAATTATTTTTACTTTTTGTTTATAATTTTTTATATTTACATTATATAGTAACGACGCAAAAGAAAATCATAAAATTGTATATCATTAATTACAATACACTCGAAGTGTAAATTTACTCTTTAGATCCAATATTTTTTTCTCCTGCAAAGAATAGTCCGCGTAACGCTTAAATTGATTATTCTACTTATTTACGTTTAAATCATTCAAGTAAGTTATTTATTTTCATTTGTTTTTTTTTTTTTCTGTTTAATTTATAAGTTTTTATTCTTTTTTGAATTGTTTACAATAGTTTTTATAGTAACTAATACTAATCTAAAGAATGAAATATCTCGCTGCTTATCTCCTCCTCACTACTGCAGGAAAAACTCCTTCTGCTGCTGATGTCAAAAAGGTTCTCTCTTCCGTTGGAATTGAAGCTGAAGAAGCTCAAGTTACTGAAGTAATCAAGGCTCTTGATGGAAAATCCATTGATGAAGTAAGTAAATTTTTATATTTAATTATATTATATATAATTTGTAATTATTATATTTGATAATTATTTTTATACAGTATCTAACTATTTAGCTCATCACTGAAGGAACTTCCAAACTTGCCTCAGTTCCATCTGGTGGTGCTGCTCCAGCTGCTGCTGGTGGTGCTTCTTCTGGTGCTTCAGGATCTGCCCCAGCTGCTGAAGAAAAGAAAGAAGAAGAAAAGGAAGAATCAGACGATGATATGGGATTCGGTTTATTCGATTAAACTCTAATCTAAAATAAATACAATAAATAGTAAATAAACTAATGTAATTACATGAATTTATTTTGAATCATTTTGTATAATATAAATTATCATTTGCAGTTTATTAATATATATCCTTAAAGTAACTTTAAATACATAATAAATAAATATAATAATTTATTTTCTATTAAAAGTAGGGTAACCTTTTTTATAGAGATATTTTTTAAGTTAAAGTCTAATTTCTAACTATTTTTATTTTTTAGTATTAAATTAATTTCAGTTGGTTGCCATTTCCGTAATAAATAAAAAAAAATAATAATAATAAAAAGTGTCAATTTAAAAATATATTTACCCTGTCTATTAGTTTTAAATTAGTAATATTTGCACATTTTATGTCTCTCTGAAGGTTAACAACATATAAAAATGAGAATAAATAGTTGAAAATTATTAAGTAAAGTAACAATAATAAAATACTTTTCAGAAAAATAAAAAGTATAAAAGTATAAAAAAAATAAAGAGTTATAGTTTTTATTTAATATTTTTACTTTACTTCTTTTTTTTTTTTTTTTTTTTTTTTTTTTTTTTTTTTTTTTTTTTTTTTTTTTTTTTTTT
>JAJLXO010000149.1:32910-48148 GCA_030571375.1 Botryozyma mucatilis | reverse complement strand
GATTCAAATAATACTAGAGTAAGAGATTCTATTAATAATAATAGTAACAGTAATAGCAATAATTATGGTGTTGATTCAAACCATTTAGCAACGGTTCAACGTTTAAAAGCTGCAAGATTAGCTGAAAGAGAAAAATTAAAATTAAAAAATAAGGACAATATAGCAAATATATCTAAACCAAGATCAGTTCCAAGGACTAAAAGTAGTGGATCTTTAAATTCTACTAATAAAAAAAATGTCTCTGCAAATAAAAATAAATATATTTATAATAGTAATATTAATAACAATAGTGTTAATAATAGTCAATATAATAAATCAAGATCAGATTTAAATGATGCTAAAAAACTAAAGTTTAGTCAATTAATGAATGCAGCTCAACAAATAAAATCAGAAAATTTAAGAGTTGGCTTCAAATTTAAAGATGCTAGATCTGAACAATCTAAAATGTCAACAAAAAAAATTGAAGAATATAGAAAAGATTCTACTCCTTCTCCTGTAACAAGTTTAAATCATTTATCTCCAAGGTTAGCGAATAAATCAAGGTCTGTTTCACCATCAAAATTATCTTCTTCTTCTTCATCACCATCACCATCAAAATTAATTTCCTATAGAGATAATATAGATAGTATTAATAATCCTAATAAAATAGACAAATCTCTTCCAAATGAAAAATTATTAAAAAGCTCAACTAAAATTCAATATGCTCAACCAATGCCTTCTTTAGCATCTAAATTAGAAAAAGTTAAAGCTAAAAATAAAATTAAAGATAATGATCTTCCACCATTTGGATTTACAAAATCAACAATATCATCATTTAAGGAACGTAATAAAAATAAAAATAAAAGTTCAAAGAATGGAAAACAATATCAATATTATTCTCATAATGATGATGATGATGATGAAGATGATGATGAACTTGATGATTTTATTGTAGATGATGAAGAAGAAGATGATTACAATAATCGTAGATCTAAAAGTTCAAAGAGCGATCAAGGTTATAATAGAGATGAAATTTGGGAAATATTTGGAAGAAAACCAAGACATGAATATGTTGACAATGTTTATTCTGATGATGAATCTGATATGGAAGCTACTGGGGCTGATATTTTTAATGAAGAACAAAAATCTTTGTATGCTGCTAGACGTGAGGATATGGAGGAAGAAGCTGCTGAAGCTGAAAGACAAAGAATGAAACGACTTCGTCGTAAATGACTAAATTTATTTATGTTTATGTTTGTGTTTATGTTCATATTGATGTTTAAGTTTAAGTTTAAGTTTAAGTTTAAGTTTAAGTTTATGTTTATGTTTATGTTTATGTTTATGTTTAAGTTTATGTTTATAATTATTTTTTTTGTTCTTTTATACCATTACATTTTTACTTTATTTGCTTGTTTTTCTGTTTACATTGTTGGTTGTTAATAGTTTGTTTTCGGTCACTTGCTTTTACTTTTCGTTTACATACTCTTTAAATTTTAAATACAAGAAATATTAATCATAGTTAATATTTTACATTTTATTCTCAATGACAGTTAATATAAAAAAAAACAATATATGAAACAAACGAATATAAAAATTTTTTGTAAACAATTCAATTGTTTTTCTAGTATAGTTCCACTATAGATCAAGTATATAAAAAGGTACATAATTATTTATTTATTTACATCGTATTACATCAATTACTATCTATTGCTACTTTATTTACTATATATATACTTTATACTTACAATTTCTTCAAAAAAATTTTTACTATAACTACTATTAATACAAACTAAAAAATGGAAAACTAAATAATTGGAAATTTAAATGCATTTATCCTATATATATAAATATGTGTATAAATATACCAAGTTTAAAATAACAAATTGCCATATTATTAGTAGTCAACCAATAAATCGATAGGGTAAAAATTAAGTTAAAAAAAAAGAGTGATTCGTAAATTGTCATAGTAACTATCGTTGTTATTTGCTGTGAATAAATAAATCACGTGTAATTGCTAATAGTTACCCTGGTTAATAATTTTAAATTTGTCATCGATTTGTAAGTCATCGCTATGAAATTTTACTTAATTTTTTTATTTATTTATAATTATTTATTTTTTTTTTTTTTTTTTTTTTTTTTTTTTTTTTTTTTTTTTTTTTTTTTTTTTTTTTTTTTTTTTTTTTTTTTTTTTTTTTTTTTTTTTTTTTTTTTTTTTTTTTTTTTTTTTTTTTTTTTTTTTTTTTTTTTTTTTTTTTTTTTTTTTTTTTTTTTTTTTTTTTAATTATTTTTTCAATTATTAATCATTATATTATAATTAGATTTATTATTAATTAATTAATTAAAATATATATATAAAAGGATCCAGAGGAGAGATTTTATATATATTTATAAAAATATTTTAATATTAAATTATACAGATAATATAGACATTCTCCAGGGTTTAATTTAAACTTTTTTACTATTATTGTTAATTTTAATTAATTTTATTTTATCTAATTTTTAGTCAATTATTTATTAATATAAAAAAATAATGACGGCAGATCAAAACATTACTGGAAACATGCATGAATTCGGTACGCTTGCAGTACATGCAGGAGCAGAACCAGATAAAAGCACTGGAGCAGTAATTGAACCAATTTCATTATCATCTACATTTAGTCAAACATCACCTGGACAACCTATTGGTGCTTATGAATATTCAAGATCATCAAATCCTAATAGAGATGCATTTGAAAGAGCAGTTGCATCATTAGAAAAAGGTAAACATGCACTTGCATTTTCATCAGGATCAGCTGCTACTTCAACAATTATTCAATCATTAGCACAAGGATCTCATATTATTTCATTTGCTGATGTTTATGGTGGTACACATAGATATTTTACAAAAGTTGCAAATACACATGGTGTTGATGTAACATTTTTATCAAATATTGAAGAAAAACTTGAAGAATCTATTATTCCAAATAGAACTAAATTAGTTTGGGTTGAAACTCCTTCGAATCCTACATTAAAACTTACTGATATTGAAAAAATTACAACTACTGCACATAAACATAATTTAATTGTAGTTGTTGATAATACATTTTTATCTCCATATATTCAAAATCCTATTAAATTTGGTGCTGATATAGTTGTTCATTCAGTTACAAAATTTATTAATGGTCACTCTGATGTTGTTATGGGTGTTGCTATAACTTCTGATGATGCTATTCATTCAAGACTTAGCTTTTTACAAAATGCTATTGGTGCTGTTCCATCAGCTTTTGATTCATGGTTAGCTCATAGAGGTTTGAAAACTATTCATTTACGTGTAAGACAATCAAGTATAAGTGCTTTAGCAATTGCAAAAGTTTTACAATCCTCTCCTCATGTAATTGCTGTTAATTATCCTGGTCTTGAATCTCATCCAAAACATTCCCTTATTCATAAACAACATCGTGACAGTCTTGGTGGCGGTATTATTTCATTTAGAGTAGTTGGTGGTGCTAAAGGTGCTGCTACATTTTGTGAAAATACTTCATTATTTACTTTAGCTGAATCTTTAGGTGGTATTGAATCTTTATGTGAAGTACCAGCTGTAATGACACATGGTGGAATTCCAGTTGAATCTAGAGAAGAAGTTGGTGTTTATGATGATTTAATAAGATTATCTGTCGGAATAGAAGATACTGCTGATTTGATTAAAGATGTTGAAAATGCTTTATTATCTGCGGCTAATTCTGTAAAATTAGCAAATGGCAAAAATTAAAAGTTTAATTGTTTTTTTTTTAATTTCATTGATTTTGTTATGATTAATATTTCCTATTTTTATTTTTTTGGCATTTGTTTTACTATTTTTAGAATTTGTATATGATACATTTTGTTTATCCACTTTCAGTATTTTTCTCTATGTTTAATATTTAATTTGTTTTTAATTGTTAAGTTTACTCATAGATACAGATGTTTACGTTTTGTTTTCATTAGATTATTATAATTTTAGTTGAATTTATTTAAATTTGAATAATAAAAATTGAATTAATATAGTTTTTGCGGCTGGTATGGTGATTATTTTAATATATTTTTTTATTAATTTCATGAATTATATATATATATATAAATCATATTTTGTGGCTGGAATAGCAACGTTTTATAGTCCTTTACATGAATTTGAGTATATACTATATGAAATTAGTTATTATTTATTGGTTTATAGAAATAGTATATTATATAAAACTTTCTTTACTTTTTGTTATTGTCTTGTATATGTATTTATAAATTTTAGATTAATAATTAAATAATATGATTATTTTGCACCTATATTTAGCTTCTTTTATGTTGTGTATTTTATGCTTCTTGGTACTCTAGGTTTTTTTTTCATATGTTTATTTCTTTTCTTTTTCTTTTTCTTTTTCTTTTTTTTTTTTTTTTTACTATGTTGTAATATTTTGATTAATGTTTCATTTTTTTATTTTTTTTGATATTTTATATTAACTTCTTTTGTAGTTTTAAAAATATTATTCTGTTTATAATAAAATACTTGTTCATTTAACAAAAAAAAATAAATATAAAAACTTACACCAAAAAACTTATGATAAAAACCCAAAATTTAATTAACCATTTAAAATATAACATACTATATAAATATTCTATATACTAATACACTTTCTAGCTACATTCAGATATTTTTTCAATAATAAGATTCTCATAAAAATAACCAAAAATATCTGCAATACATGTAATACCTGTAAAACCATGTAAAAATATCTATATAGCAACCAACTATCAACTAATAACATAATACCAATAATATTTAGAAAACTACTTGATAAATAGTTTTGTGTACTACTATTAGAAATATAAATTTTTGTTACATTTAACTGGAAAAATGTCTTTTGCTTTTAATTTTCATGAAAATAATCCTAATGAAGGACAATTTAATGGTTCTAATAATTATCCTAGTAATTTAGGACCAAATCCAAATTCTTCAGATCAATATTCAGTCCCTGCATTGGAAGAAAGCTTGGAAACGATTGTGAGTAAACTATAGATTTTTTTTTTTTATTTTTTTTTTTTATTTTTTTTTTATATATTTATTTTCTTAGAATTTTCACTAATACTTAGACAGGTTGAATGTTTACCTCATGTAATTAGTTATGCTCTTTATAGGATACCAATTTATAGTCCAGATGGAAAAGTAATCCTAGAATCATTTGAAATGCCACGGAGAGAATACTTTGATGTCAAACATCAGTTAATGACATCAGATAATTTATCACAGGAAGAAGAATTTATGTTACATCATGAAGGTACAGATGTAAAAAGTGGTCAATATGAAGGTGGTATCAAATGTTGGGAATGTAGTGTTGATCTTGGAAGTTTCATAGAAAGTAAACACAAGGAACTACTTGATATTCCATTAAATAAATTTGCTGATACTGATGCTAGTATGAATGAGATAGGAACATTCCCAGTACCATTTAGCATGATTGAGATTGGAGCTGGAACCGCTATTCCATCATCAGTTGCGCTAAAATATTTTTTAGGCGCAATACAACCATTAACCATAGCTGGAATAACTAACCCAGTTACTCCTAGAGTAGTATTAACTATAACTGATTATAATGCATCAGTTATTCGTTTAGTCACAGTACCAAATTTGCTTTTAACTTGGTTTTTCTCTCTTTCTCCATCACAACAACTTCATTTACAATTACCAGAGGATGATGTTTTAGAGAAATTTGATTCTAATTTAGGAGGAGATACATTAAACATTAATGTGCCCATGAATCGTTTAAGTAGAGAACATTTAAGAGACGGAGAAGTGCATATTACTGATAGACTCAAAAAGGCATTTTTAAAATCTCTTAAAACCAGAGGAATATATATTAGATTATTATCTGGAAGATGGGATGATGAACTAATATCACTTGCAACAAAACCTGTTGAAGTTGGAAAATTTGACAGTGATGTAACTCTTTATGATTTGGCACTTTCATCAGAAACAATTTATTCCCAAGATACATTACCTGCTTTTACAAAATTTATTTCTAGTGTTTTACGGAAATTTAAGCCAAGTAATGATCAACAGTCTAACAATAGGGAACTATCACACAGGAATGGAATTGCGTTTATAGCTTCAAAGGAGGTTTATTTTGGAGTTGGTGGTGGACTAAGAGAGTTCGAATCGGTTCTTGATTCGATGTTTCCTAATTCTCATTTTATTAAGACTGTATTTCAAACTATTTCAAAGTCAAGTGGTGTTAACCGTGTAATTACTGAGTTGATATTCAACTAGATATATATATGTATATATGTTTATGCACTTAGATAATTTAAAGTATTACTATATTAAATACGTTATATCTAATGTAATTATTGAACGAATCAATTAGCTATGCGGAAGTTAAACTTTTATATACAATTAACTTATACAATAGAAATACATAAATAAATATGTCAGTTTATTTATTATTTTGTTTAAAGAAATTCGCAAAAAAAGCATTAAGTTACATAATTTTTATTTATTTATTTATTTATTTGTTTATTTATATATATGCCAAAAAAGCTACTTTCTACATTTACATACATTTCCATCATAATGAAAACACAAAAAATAAAATAAATATAGTCAAAATATAATTTAAACTATAACAAAATATACTGATAAAACAAGCATAAAAAACTAAATAATTTATTTAAAAAATCATATTCAATTTTAAATATTTTAAATAGTTATATATAATAAAAGCCTAATAATAGATAAACCGGTCATTTAATACACGACCATTCAATTTCCAATATCACTATAACAACGCATATTTACACCAATAAAATCAAATAAAAAAACATATAGTAAACATATACATACATACAATAAATTATATTATATTAATATTATATTGGTTTCTAATAGAATAAGGAGTTTATTTATTTATTGATTTTTATTATTATTATTATTTTTTTTTTTTCTTCAATTTTAGACAATAATATTAATTGTTAAATTTGGTAACAGATAGTAATTAACAATTAATAATTAAATAATTTATTATTATAATGTTGCTCAGAACTGGGGGAAAAATTGCTGGTAATGCTGGTAAAAAAATCCGTTTAAATATTGGTAAAAGGTTCAGTAGTGGTCACGAAGCTGATGTTTATACCCCTGCTGTTGGTAAGTAATTTTTTATTTTTTATTTTTTATTTTTTATATTAATAATTTTTTGTTACTAACTATATAGACTTTATCCCTGTATGTTTTTAATTACTAGTTATAATTTATTAATTTTAATAAATATATTACCATATTTAATTATATTATACTAACAATAAGAAATCTTATTATGTATTCTTTGGTACTTTAGGAGGATTGACTGCTCTTCATTATGCAGATTTAAAATATCAATCATCACACGGTGGAAAATCAATGTTTTCTATTTTAACTAACATTTTATGTGGTAATACTTCTATTATTGAAAGAAATTCTGAAGCAGTTATACATAATGCAGCTGCTACAGCTAAAGCTGCTACTTCTAGTGCTGTTGGAAGAAGATCAGCAGGTTACAGAAGCACAGATAATTATGTTCCACTTATGAGACCTTCAGTTACTAGCAAACTTTCAAAAACAAAATCACAGAAATATTTCTTTAAGAGACATGATTACTTGGATCTTGCTACTGAGAAACGACCACTGTGAGTTTTTTTTTTTTTTTTTTTGGTGTGTGTGTGTGTGTGTGCGTGTGTATACACACACATATACATACATATACATACATATATACGCATAGAATAATAATACACGTGCACTGAATACTAACTATGCAGAATGCCATTCATCCCTATAAACAACTCTTCGATGAGTTACATGCAATCATCTCCATTTGCATTTGAAGACTATGACGAATATATCCGATCGATAAGAGCAACACAAAGATACTATCCAAAGTCATTTGAGGAGCTTACTGTCCGAAAGAAACAAGAATTTTAATTTTGCTTTTAATTGTAGTTATAATATTTATTAGTTATAATTTATATATTTAGTTATATATTATTGTAGTATATATTAGTAGTATGTATTAGTAGTATGTATATATTAGTATATATTTATTAGTGTATATTTATTAGTATATATTTATTAGTGTATATTTATTAGTGTATATTTATTAGTGTATATTTATTAATACGCATTTATTATCAATGTATTTATGCTATCAATCAGTCTTTGGTAGAGACTTATTTATAAACTGTAATAAGCTTTCTTCAGATAAAGTACCATCAATTCTAAAAAGATCAGTATAATTAATTGAATTAACAGTCGATGAATAATCTTTAGTACCAATATTCACATCTAATCGTAATTGATATTGTGGATCGTATTTTGAATCATATGAATAAACTTTTATGCTTTTTTTAGAACTATCACCAACAAATAGTGTATTTTTTATAACTTTACTACTCCACACATTAAAACAAATTAATAAAAAAAAGAAAAAAAATGTACCCCATCCAGTAAAAATCTTTGCTTCTTGAAAACCATATATATAATCAACGGCTGATGTAATTGCAGCAACAATCACAGAGCAATATCCAATAAATAGTTGTACATCAAGTCGTTTATAATTTTGTTTATAACCTTTTTTTAATAAAATCTGAATGTTACTAAATATATATTAAAAAAAAAAAAAATAAAAAACATAAAAAAACATAACTCACTTTAATAACAGCTTCATCTACAGCAGATTTAAGTTCAGATAGGGAGCTTAAGAATGTTAGTCACAACCATAGGTTAAATTTGGTAACAAATACTTACTTTAGATTTACTTTTTTACTCATTTGTGGTTTATTATTTATTTATACTTTAATATTGTATTATATGTGTTATATTAATATAATAAATTATAAATTTTAGTTGTTATATACGATGCTATTATATTTATTATTAAATGTTTTTTGTTTATTTATAAACGATTTGTTTACGTTACTAGTTGTATTTTTGTAAAAAGGAAAAATATTTAGAGTAGCTATTTTAATTATATTATGCAGTTTTATTTATAGTATTATAGTATAATATATTACTTATTATATTATATAGTATATACTCGCTAATACATATGTTAATAAAATATTATATTGTATAGTACAGTATAATATATTTATTATATTATATCATTTATATTGTCTATTATTACACTCTATTTTTTTATGATGGTATAATATAATATAATACAATATAATATAATATAATATTATATACTAATATAATATAATACAATATAATATAATATAATATTATATACTAATATAATATAATACAATATAATATAATATAATATTATATACTAATATAATATAATAGTATAATATAATATTATATACTAATATAATATAATAGTATAATATAATATTATATACTAATATAATATAATAGTATATACTAATATAATATAATAGTATAATATAATATTATATACTAATATAATATAATATAATATAATATTATATACTAATATAATATAATAGTATAATATAATAATATAATATAATATAATATAATATTATATACTAATATAATAATATAATATAATATAATAATATAATATAATATAATAATATAATATAATAATATAATATAGTATAGTATAATATAGTATAATATAATATGCTATTATATGCTATGATATGCTATAATAATAATAATAATATAATATAGTATAGTATAACATAATATAATTGAAATAAAAAATGGTCTGATATAATAATATATCATATATAATAATAAATAGCATATATACATCACATATATATATAACATATATAACACATATATAACACATATATAACACATATATAACATATATATAACATATAACATATATATATATATATATGCTTTATAATATATTCTAATTCATACAAAATAGTATAGTATACTATAGTATATAAATCTATATTATATTATTATACTATACTATACTATACTATATTATACTATACTATATATATTATATACTATACTATATTATTATATTGATAGTAATATTCATTTCATATATGTTATTATTATATATTCATTATTATATAACATTATATTACATAGCATATCATATTATGATTAAATAGTTTTAATTATTATAGATAGCATCATATTATATTAAGTTATTAGTACATAGAAAATATTATATAGAACTACCACTATTATAGTTTTTAGTATAGTTTTTAGTATAGTTTTTAGTATAGTTTTTAGTATAGTTTTAGTATATTTTTAGTATAGTTTTTTATAATTTTTAATATTGTTTGTATATTTATCAGCATAAATTTGTCTTATTGTACTTCATTTGTTACTAAGCTAATTCGCGAAACCATTGTACTGTAATTTTTTGGTTAAATACGCTAAAAGAGCATAAAATAACATACAAATAACATACAAATACATACATACTATAAAAAACATATATATCAAAATGACTTCAGTAGATTTACAATTGGATCCTAAATTGCGTAATTGGGTATTGCTCCCTATTCTTTTTATTATGTTTTTAATTGGAATTTTAAGACATTACATTCTTACTTTGCTAAGAGATTATCCAAAACCACGCACAGTACAAACGATCAAGGAGCAGTGAGTTTTTATTTAATTTATTATATTTTTTTAATCATTCTTTATCTAGTCATATTACTTACTAATATTAAGGGAAAATCTAAACCGAGGAAGGACTGTCTTATTCAATGGCGGAGCAATTCCAGCTTCCGGATTAAAAGCAAGAAAAGAGTTTCTTGTTTCTGCTTACAAAGAAGGAAAATATTTAGCTGAACCAGAAAAAAAAGATGAACAAGTTAATCCTATGGCCAATCCAGCTGGAATGGATGCTATGACAGCGCAATTAAAAGGAAACCTTGTCAATATTGTACCACAAACAATTATCATGAGTTGGGTAAATTATTTTTTCTCAGGTTTTATTCTTATGAAATTACCTTTTCCTCTCACTTTAAGATTTAAAACCATGCTCCAATCAGGCGTTGCTACAAGAGATTTAGATGCTCGTTGGGTATCTTCTATTTCATGGTATTTCCTTAACTTGTTTGGATTACAATCTGTTTATTCTTTGGTTCTAGGTTCATCAAATAGTAAGTTATATATATAATGGTGCTTGCTTTTTTCCTTATATTTATTATTATTTTATTGTTATTATTATTATTATTATTAATAGTATTATAATCATCATATGCTAACTTACATCAGATGCTGGAAACGGAATGGAAACAAACCAAATGCCAACAATGGCACAACCCGGTGTATCACCTCACAAAGTATTTTTAGCAGAGGCCGATAATTTAGAAATTTATAATCCTCCATGCATTTTAGATGAAGTGGAAAAACGTATATTAGTTAAATATTTTACATCATAGAAAATAATAATAATAATAATAATAAAAAAATATCATAAAATATTTCCTTTAATAAAAATTCTTCTTTTATGTACATAATAAACATCACTAGTTTGTATTACTTTGTAAACTAAAATAATTTTGTCGACAATTCGCAGCTAAATGTCTAACCATTCTTGAAGGATCATTTAATGCAAACTTTAACTCAGAAGTAACATTCATATAAAAAGATGAATTCTTTTCCACAGGAAGTACTTTTGAAAATTCATAAAGACATTTTAAAGAATATAGCCGCACCCCCAAAGAATTTCCATCTTTATATTTTAAATTTTTCAATAAAACCGGAATAATATCAACTATAAAAGATTGTAAAGAATCACATTTTTCCATAGAAATAGAATAAATAGTTTTTAATGTACTTAAAGATAAAACTGAATCATTACTTTTTAATGCTATAACTAGTAAAGGAATTATTTTATTAAAATCCCTTTCCGTGATACTTAGTGGAATAGAGTTAAATATAAGTAATGCACTTACAAGATAGTTTAATTTAACATCTTTGTTATTTGCCTTTTCATATCCATTTAAAACTAGTGGAAATATTATCGAAAAAAATTTCTGTCTATGAAGCAAGCGTATATTGCAATCATTCAATGTTGATAATAAATCATCTTGAGAAATTAAAATTCCACATGCTTTAATTGCATATTTACTTAGAATTTTATTATCAAGAAAACCAACAAGTGTTTTAGCGAGTGTGAATCCGCCGGAACAGGCCCGGCATATCATTCCTTTCCCAACCCAAGCAAGAAATTCAAAATAATTAATCTTTACAGATAAGGCTTCCTTATCATCAGATAATACAATTACAAACTTATTAATTTGATCCTTCTCCAATAATGATAGCTCATCATTCGAAAAAAACTTATTCACAATAATTGATATTAAACGCATTGTATACCACCTTTTATTATTAGAATCTGTTGATTTGAGATCATTAAACAAAGTCATTACAAACTTAACCAAATCATCTTCAGGAATTAAAACGCTTTTCGATACACCAC
The DNA here is from genome assembly GCA_030571375.1 of Botryozyma mucatilis. Classification (NCBI taxonomy): domain Eukaryota; kingdom Fungi; phylum Ascomycota; class Trigonopsidomycetes; order Trigonopsidales; family Trigonopsidaceae; genus Botryozyma; species Botryozyma mucatilis. Next base: position 35,747 of record JAJLXO010000149.1, on the reverse strand, counting down.
ACAAAGATTCAGCCAAAAGCACCACACTGTTATTAAACGAAGAACAATCTTTAATATTAAAAAATGAAAACCTTTCTGAAACCGTGTCCTTCTGAGAAAGTATCAAGTCTGAAGGTTTTTTAAGGAAATATAAATTCCAAATGTCTGTAATAAATTTCCTTTGCAATTCAACTGGACTTGACTTTAGCATTATCCGTATTAACTCTCCCTGTATTAGAATTGTTTCGTTAAGAACTAAAGCAGATGATTCACCCAATAAAAAGTAATTCTGAACAGTCGCTGTTAATAATTTAGGAACTAATTTATATAAAAATATACTTAAATCAAAACTTTTTTCCTTCCTTGCTGTGACCACTGTATATAACAAAGTGGAAAGTAATGAACGGATATAAACAACGTCATAACTAGAGGATTTTGTACATTCATTAATTTTTTCAATAATTCGAATAATCAACACATCAAAAACTTCTTGATTTAAAGCCAAGTACCCAAGCATGTATAATAGAGAATCATAAGAAATAGGAAAATCTTCATCAGAAGATGTAACCTTAGCTATGTTTTCAGCCTTAGAAGATGTGGGAAGAAGAGAAAATATTTTAGGATAAGTTAATGATAATATATAGTCTGAATCAATTTTGGAAATTGTAAGAAGTGCTTTTAATGTAGCTTGTAGAATTTTTTCTTCTTCTGTAGCTAACAAAACATCATTTAAAGATTGGACTAGAGTAGAAACTTCAATATTGGAAAAGTAATCTGGAATACTTATCAAGGAAGAAGAAAGAGATATTCCAAGTTGCATATATTCTGTATCTGAAATTTTGGTATTTAAAACTTGTGAACAAAGATGATATAATTGCTCTTTAAACGTTATAGCAGGGTTATTGAGTTGTGTTTTTATCGAGTTTTCAGTGAAATCGTAAACTTTGGAATTAGAAGAAACTAATAAAAAAAAACAATTTAAAAGAGATCTTTTATATGGAATACTTTGAGTTTTTATAGAATTAAAAAGAATTGGGAATGATTTATTTAAAATATAATCTGAAGATAAAGTGGAGCCACTTGATATTGCAGCCAATGCTTGAGAAGCTTGGAGTATTTCCTTTGATTCTACTTTGATCTTTTCGAGACATTGATCAGAAGCCAAAGTTAAAAATTTTGATAAAGAAGAATTTGGATTTTTTGAATTTTCAGATTTTGCAAGGGTAGAGGATAGTTGAGTTAATAAATCTGAAATTAAAATAGAAACAGATGGTTCTGTAGTAGTGTATAATTCATATATACAAGCTGTCCAAATCTCTTCAGAGTATATAGATATAGTTTGTGAATCATATTTTGAAACGCAATGAATCATTGCAACAAGAGATTCAGTTTTAACATTTGTATGAGAGGAGTTTAATTTTTCTATTAAAGCTGGGAATAAATTTTTTGCAAATAAAGGAGTTGCAACAAAGCATTCTAAAAGTAAGAGAGAAAGATCAGAAGCTTTTACAATATTTGGATCTTTTGTAGATGATTTGAATGTAATTGGAAAATAGCAAAAAGATATATCAAAGAGATCGTCAATGTGATCTTTATTTAAATTTTTGATATCAATATTCTTGTTGTTTTTACTGTCTATAGTTTTATCAACTTTATTAATATTTTCGTCAGAAATTTTAACATCACCAATTTTGACATCTGAAATAATTTTATCATCATTATCATTATTATTATCAGAGGTTAGGCGCATTTTCATTAAAATCAATTTAGTACATTCTAAAGTAATCATTAAATTCCGAGGATCTTTTTCCCCTCTTACAAAGTTAACGTATCCATCAATAAATTCATCATTAAAAGTCAATAAAGTGTTTGAATAGTTTATTAAAAAATTTTTCAAAATTCCTTCTCCATAATATCTAACAACTTGAGGTAAACTAATAAAGTTTTCAATCTCAAATATACTTTTGCATAGAAGATGAATATTTAAACTAGAAAATTTATTCATTTTTGTTAATAAAAAAATTCCTTTCAAACAAGGTAAAACATTAGAATTATCATCATTCAGTCTTTGAGCAAAAAAAGTGCATAAAACTCCAATGGTTTGTTTATTAAGAAAATTATCATCGAAAGTTTCTACAATATCAGTTAAAGCATAATTAGAATTTTCCCTAATAGTAACGCTATCATTTAATAAATACGGTTCCAACTGTTCAACATAGTTTAGTAATGTTAGTTTTGAATTTACAATATCATTTGATATAGCTTTAATAATTTTTTTACATTCCTCTGGATCTTTGTCAAATAGTGCTAAATATTTAATTATTTGGTCTTTAGTGTTGGACATTTTTATTTTATTTTATTTTTTTTTTTTTACAAAAAAGATTTAAAAGATTTAAAAGATTAAAAAAAAAAATAAAAAAAAAAAAATAAAACGTAAACAAGTTCTATTGGGGTTTAATGCTTTTTTCTGCGAAGACCATTAGGAGACCAAATACAAGACCATTTAATGACCGACCTAATAACAGTATAAATTTAAGGAGGGTAAACATAGATAAATACAGGTAAATATAAGGTAAAACATATCATGTGATTATATCTAAAAATACGCTGTAAATACGTTGTGATTGAATTTTTACAATACCATAGCAACTGAAACTAAATTTACTTTTTAAGATATTTTGTGTTTTTTTTTATTATATAGAAATGTAATTATTTGGAGTATTTTTTAAAAAAATAGAAATAAAAAAAAGGCAAAAATAGTAAAATAAACAAAATAAACAAAAAAAAAAAAAAAAAAAAAAAAAAAAAAAAAAAAAAAAAAAAAAAAAAAAAAAAAAAAAAAAAAAAAAAAAAAAAAA
>JAJLXO010000149.1:8299-32810 GCA_030571375.1 Botryozyma mucatilis | reverse complement strand
AATAAGTTGCAAAAGGATATAGGAAATTGTTATATGAAAACAATTTACAAGTAATATATGAAGTGAGTTTATATTATTTAAATTATTTATATTACTTTTTTTTATTTTTTTTTTTATTTATATAATTTAATTTTTTTTTTATTCTTTTATTTCAGGTCGCTATTCAATATTTTGCAATTTCCTAACTTGGTAACAAACAATAGATTTCTCTTATTTGAAATTCAATATGAATAAACATGACATAGTAAATCAATTGGGTAAACAATTTGATACACTCTCTACTGCAGATTCTGAAGATACAATTCAGAATAGTTATTATAGACAACAGGAAAAAAATCAAAATATTAAAAAAATAAATCCAAATGATGAGGGTGATAACGATCATAATGGTACAATTAATGATGACGAATTTTCGGATTTATTAGGATTTAATCAAAATGGTTCAACTAGAACGGCTAGAAAACCATTAGACGAAGGTTCGGACGATAGTGATAGTTATGATGAGGATGATTCTGAAGATGAATCTTCAGAGTCTTCGAATGGCTCAGGTTCTGATTCAGATGATTTATCTGTGTCTACTTCAAGACAGGAAGTTCCTGAATGTGCATGCGCGTAAGTCCATCTATTTTCTATATTTTATATTTTTCAATAATGTTTATTACTCTTTTATATTACTATTTTTTATTACTATTTGTATATTTATTTCTATTATAATTATCTTTCATTTATCATATTTTCCCTACGTGAACATACCCTTTCTAACTATATAGTTATTGTGGAATTCATGACCCAACCTGTGTGGTAAAATGCGTATCATGTAACAAGTGGTTTTGTAACTCTCGTGGAAATATGCTCAGCTCTCATATAATTTATCATATGGTAAAAGCTCGCCATAAAACTGTTTTGTTACATGCAGACTCTCATTTGGGTGAGACAACTCTTGAGTGCTACAATTGTGGATGTGATAATGCCTTTTTATTAGGGTTTATTCCAGCAAAATCAGATACAGTTGTAGTAATTCTTTGCAGACAACCTTGCGCCTCGCAAACTTCTTCTAAAGCAGGAAATTGGGACGTTAAAAATTGGCAACCACTTATACAAGAAAAACAATTTCTTCCATGGTTGGTTTCTGTTCCATCAGATGAACAAGTTTTACATGCACGCCACCCTACACCTGCACAAATTAATAATTTGGAAGATCTTTGGAAAGAAAATAAGTCAGCTAGCATTAAGGATTTAGAACATGAGGAAATGGATAATAGTCCTCCTCCTATTCTTTTAAAATATGCTGATGCTTTCCAGTATCAAAGAGTTTTTGGACCCATTGTTAAAATGGAAGCCGACTACGATAAATCTTTAAAAGAATCTCAAACCCAGGATGGCTTAGTTTGTAGATGGGAGATTGGCTTAAACAATAAATATCTTGTTTCTTTTGTTCTTCCCAATATGGATAGTACTTTTGGAAAACTGGCAGTCGGTGATGAAGTCAAATTGAAATATGTAGGTAGTATGCATGCCCCATGGGAGGATAGAGGCTATGTAGTTAAAGTTCCTAATGGAGCCACTGAGGAAACCACAATTGAACTTCAAAAAACAGGAAAACCAGTACCAAATGATTGTACTCGTGATTTTGCCCTTGATTATGTATGGAAATCAACTTCTTACGACAGAATGCAAGAGGCAATGAAAACTTTTGCAGTAAGTGATTATAGTGTTTCAGGTTACATTTATCATAGACTTTTAGGACATGATGTTGAACCAGTTTATTGTAATCACACTTTACCAGAAAAACTGTCTGCTCCTGGTTTACCTGATTTAAACTCTTCCCAATTAAATGCTGTAAAGGCTGTTTTACAAAGACCATTGTCATTAATTCAGGGACCTCCTGGAACTGGCAAAACAGTAACTTCTGCTACAATTGTATATCATCTTTCCCAAATTAATACTGGTCCTGTTTTAGTATGTGCTCCTTCAAACATTGCTGTTGATCAATTAACTGAAAAAATAAATCGTACAGGTCTTAAAGTTGTACGTGTTGCCGCAAAGTCCAGAGAGGATATTGATAGTTCAGTTTCCTTTTTGATGATTCATCAGCTTGTAATGAAAAATAATCTAGAATTAGCAAAATTGTATGAATTAAAACAAGAGCTAGGTGAATTAAGTTCCACTGATGAAGCAAAATATAGAAAGTTAATTAAAAAGACAGAAAAACAGGTTTTAAATGGAACAGATGTGGTTTGTACAACCTGTGCTGGTGCTGGTGATCGTCGATTACGTTCTATTACTTTTAGAAGTATTTTAATTGATGAAAGTACACAGGCCACAGAGCCAGAAGTGATTATTCCTTTTGTAAAAGGATGTACACAAGCAGTAATAGTTGGAGATCATCAACAACTTGGTCCTGTAATTATGAATAAACAAACTGCGAAAGCTGGACTCCAACAATCTTTATTCGAAAGAATGATTATTTTAGGACATGCTCCCATTCGTTTGAATATTCAATATCGTATGCATCCTTGTCTTTCAGAATTTTCAAGCAATATGTTTTACGAAGGTAGTTTGTTAAACGGAGTAACTGCTCAAGAGCGTGCTCATAATATTGATTTTCCTTGGCCGGTAGCAGACTCACCTATGATGTTTTGGGCTAATTTTGGTCAAGAAGAAATAGGACCAGGAGGTATTAGTTATTTGAATCGTACGGAAGCATCAAATTGTGAAAAAATTGTGACTCGTTTTTTGAAAAGTGGTGTAGCTCCTTCAAACATTGGAATTATTACTCCATATGAAAGTCAAAGATCTTATGTAGTACAAACCATGCAGCTAAATGGTGCGATGAAAAAGGATTTGTATAAAGAAGTTGAGGTTGCATCAGTAGACTCATTTCAAGGTAGAGAAAAAGATTATATTATTTTCACATGCGTAAGGTCTAATGAATCTCAAGATATTGGATTTTTGAGTGACCCGAGACGATTAAATGTTGCAATTACACGTGCAAGATATGGTGTAGTAATCTTAGGAAATCCTCGCGTTTTGTGTAAGCATCCTTTATGGCATTGCTTGATTTCTCATTACAAAGAGAAAAATTGTTTTGTGGAAGGTGCTTTGAATAGTATTAGACCTTGCACGATGAAGTTGCCTAAACCTCGTACACTTTTCAAGAAGAATAGATTTCCTTTTAGCAATATGATAGGAGCATCGCCTACTATGAATAAATATCCTGCTACACCTTCTAACGATTTTGATAATGGAAGTGTAATTGGATACATTCCTGAAGACGCATCTTCTGTTGGAGGAGATTTTGAACGTACAAACTATCTAACTTCAGATAATTACAAGTTTAATACTCAACAATGGTCTAGTCTACAAACTGCATTAGGTGGGATGGCGCAAGAAACATTTGGGAACAACGGAAATAATAATAACAATAATGATGAACTTAAGAATAATACTTTATCTGTTAATCAAAATGATAGATTGAAAAAATATGCTGAGTCAGGTTTAATTGATTACAGAAGTGGAGTTGAATATACTGTTAGGGATGAAGATAGTGTTAGTGTTAGTAGTGGTTTTGCTAGTCAAGCTTAGATTTGGGGATTTACTAAGCAAAATTAATTTATATTTTAGTATAAAAATTGATTTTGCTGCAGTTTTTTGCATTAGTTTCTTTTACATGCATTTTTCAGATTTACTTGTAGGATCTCCTGCATAAGTATAATATGAATTTGGTTAGTCATAAGGGATTAACTTGTGTGAGATGATATTGCTACGATAGCACAGCATTTATTAACATTTGCGGTGCCATATATGAGCCACAAGATACTTAGATGGGATTTAAATCTTAGAACTGTATTTCTTTAGGTTTTAAGAAATTACTACAAACATCTATTATTTATTTTATTATTTATTATTTATTTTTCTCTTTAAAAGAATGCAACTTACAACAAATAAGAATGGATTTTTAATAGATGGGTTGTTATTAAAATATGAATTAGTATTTTAATATGATTTCCTATTAATTTTTTATTTAAATATTATTTTTCAAATGGTTTTGCATTTCCAAATGATGTATAAAAATGTTTTTTTAAAAAGAAAAAAAAAAAAAAAAAAGAAAAAAAAAAAGAAAAATAAATACTAATTTATATACATTTGCTTCATTATAATAGCAATAATAATATAGTTAACAGTTTAAGTCAATAACATAGTGTATTATGCATGTTTTTATCTTGATGTGGAACACTCATTTTAAATTTATGGTGTTTCTTCCTCTTTATCTTTTAAAAAAGCTCTTTTTATATATAGTTAGTAAATTGAAAAAAGCATTTATATATATATACATCTATAAATATATATGTCTTAAATTAAATATAAATAAAATACCTTTTTTGTTTGATAACCTTCTCAAGATGTTCAATTTCTTTAAGTTGTTCCTCAATACTAACATTTCCATTAGGTAATTGAAGAGCAGCGGCCTTAGCTTTTGCTATCTTTGCTCTAATGGGACCACCAGCATTGAAAATATCTTTATATTCAATATCGCCATTATTAACACGATTTAATAATGCCATTATATCAGGCAAAATATCTAAGCCACTTAAATATTCTTGAGCTTCTGAAACTGCGGATGAATTTTCATCTTGTGAAGATTCATCTTTTATTTTTGATGTACGATTTTTAGCCATCGATGTCAATATTGTTGTTATGTTAACAAATATAGGATTTATTATAGTTACTGATGCATATTATTTATTGTTGCTATAGGATTTATATTTTAAGTACTTTTACATTCATGTTTATATATTTATATATATCCCTATTCTATTACCATTATTTATCAATCTTATTTATTATATATACACATATTTTACAAACATCTTAAAATTTTATTTATTTTATATAGTTTAAATTTTATTTTATTATTAACTATTATTAACTATATTAAAATTACTCGGATGCAATTTCAGCTTGAATTTTAGCAATCTTTTCAAGACGAAGAGCTTGTTTCTTTTCAGCAGAAAGTTTGTGAGATCTGTATTTATTTGAAATAGCAGCATATTCAGCTTTTGATTTCTTCTTAGTATGAACTAAATCAGGATTTTCACGAATTTTAGCATGAGCTTCAGTGTAAACATCTTCAATTGTATCAGATTCTATACCATCAGCTAAATAACCTTTGAAAAGTTCTCTGAAACGTTCTTCATCATCATCAGCAAGATGATCCATATATTCAGCAATATGACCACCGAAAATACGTGATCTGACAGTATCAGCATCAGATTCTTTTGATTCTTCATCATAAGCAGGGAAACGTCTTTCGCTATGTGGAATATAAATACCACCATCAGAAGCACCTTTTAAAACACCGAAAATACGGGCACCAGTTGTTGTTCTTTGAAGACCAATATCAAGGAAACATTTGAATGGACGAGGACCATCTTCAATTGCTTCTGTAAGTGAATATTCACCATCAGCTTCTTCAACACCAGTATATTTTTCATCAAGACCAAGTTTTTTTAATGCTCTACGAGCAATTAATAAACCAACAGCATATCCTGCAGACCAATTTGTTAATCCATGTTTGATACCATAACGTGGGAGTTCATGTGAATAAGCAGCAACTAAAACAATATCACCTCTAATTTCAGAAGAAACAATTTGTGCAATAATATCTTTATTTGTGAATCTTACAACCAATCTATATTTTGGTGAAGCATATTTATTTTTAGCTTGAGCAACTAAACGCTTTCTTTGATAATAATCTGTTTTACCTTCACGTCTACGACGGAAAGGTGTTTGGTATCTAGAGTGATAAGCTGGTGTCTTAACTTGTTTATTAAAGGCCATTATGTCTGATAATGATAATGATATATTATATCTAATATATTTATAATTTTTATATTATATTATATTATAATCCCTATACTATATTTACTTTTAAATCCCAATCTTTAATTATAAAATTAAAGGTTTTCGTTGATAATTTCTAAAAAATGTTTGCGTCTTTAATATTGTTTGCGTCTAAAATATTTATTTATTTATTTATTACAGTCACACATGTCATGGAAACACAAAATGTAATAAAAAGGTAAAACACTTTCTCATATCCATGACAACCAGTATACATTATTTGATATAGGTGTTCATAGTAAAAATGAATTTGAGCTTAAAATAAATAAATTAAAACAAATAAAATATAATTAATATTTAAATTTGCAATATATAATAAAGTAAATTTTTTTTTTTTTTTTTATTATATTATAGAGGAATTTTGGTCTTACTTTATAGAGTTTATATTGTATTGTATTATATTTAAAATTTTTAATTTTCATAGCATTAAAATTATATTTTTAGTATGACAGATTCTACTGAAAAAGCTGAGAAATTAGCAGCAGCTAAAAAAAGGGTAATTATTGATTATTTATTTATTATGTTTATAATTATTTTGATTATTTTCCTATAGAAACTACTGTCTTATTTTATACTGACAAACCAGGTTGAAGAACTGAAAGCGAAAAAAGGAAAGAAAAACAAAAACAAAAATAAAAACGCAAACGCAAACGCAAACGCAAATTCAAAAGAAAAAGAAACAGAGAAAGAAAAAGAAAAAGAAAACGTTGCCCAAGATAGCAATTCAAGTGAAAATAATAACTCTTCAGAAAATGAAAAATCAACTCCATGTAATGACCTAAAAGGAGAAAATTCTGTAAAAGAAGAGATCAAAGATTTGAAAATTATTGACAATGACTCTTCTAAAGAAAATATAAAACGTGAAGACAAATCTTCAGACAAAAAAAAAGATATAAAAAATGATGACAAAAGTGAAATTAAAATTGAAAGAAAAGATCAATCTTCAGATAGCAAAAATAAAATAAATGAAAAACAAAATCAATCTTCAGAGCTAGAATCATTAAAACCAGTATCCAAAGACGAAAATTCAAAGGAGAAAAGTGCTTCTGAATTATCAACTACAGATGAACTCAAACAGCATGATAATAAATACAATAATGATGAAAAAAATTATAAAACTGTTAAAGATGCATCTGAAACTCCAAAATCTACAAAATTGGTTAAATTAGACGAAAAAAATGATGAACCAAAATTAGAATCAAATTCTGATAACACTCAATCTGTACCTATTTCAGAGACTAAAAAAGATGAGAATGAAAAACCATTAAAACAAGATAATTCGAAAGAATCATCAATTGATGCTAGCATATCTACATCCTCGACTCAAGATTTAAACCCAACTGATACTAAACAAAGTACAAACATAAATGAGCCCAAATTAAGTAAAGAATTAGAAAAAAAACATGATGATTCTGATACGGATAAGTTACTGCAAGAAAATACAACTTTAAAGAATAAAGTAAAAGAATTAGAATTTACTATAGAAAATCAAGCCGCAGAGATAGAACAATTAACTTCCAGATTAGATTTCCTCAGTCAAGATGCTATGGAGAACGACAATTTTAGTACCAGTAATAGCATCAATTTCCCATCATCTAATTCGAATATTGCAAATTCAGAAAGAAGCAAAGTTTCGTTTTCAGCAAATCCTTTGGAAAAGTTATCCATGCAAAACTTGTCAAAGGATGACTTAATAGATGAAATCAGATCTGATCAAGCGGACGTTTCTGATAGATCAGAATTTGGAAATACAAGTACAGTAGAGAATGATAATTTGCAAAGGCATATTGGACGTCTTGAAAGTGCCTTATTAAAAACTCACAAAGATAAAAAAGAACTACAGGAAGAAGTTTTAAAACTACGTTCAGAAATACATCAATATCAAAAAGATTTAGCAAGAAATGCGGGCAATGGCTCGACAGAAACTCATAAATATAGTTCATTAATACCACCAATTCCAGGTTTGAATGTGAATGATCCTTATTCTAATAGTCCAGGTGACAGAAATGAAATTGGAAGCATTCATGAATCGGATTTGGAACTTTCAGATAGCGACAATGATACAACCACAGTTGGTGCAAAATTAAAGAAAATGTCTGATCGGAAAGTTAGCGGGCATAATAGCCGTGGTAAATCATTTCATGACATCAACTTATTTGGAACTAAAAATATTTCTCCTATCTTAATAAATGTTACGGCTGAATCGGAAAAGGCCAGACTTGATGAAATAAAAGAATCTATTAATGGTTGGCGTTCGTATGACTTTGATATGTCTAATTTTAGATTTACTGGTGGCGAAGGGCCTATATTTTCTATATGATGCTAATCTCAAATCGTCGATATATTACAATACTCATATATAAATTTATACGTAAATAATAAGAAATTTTAAAGAAAAAAAAAACCCTAAACAATATAAATATTCCTTAAACTTAAATCCTGACCAGTTCGTTGTGATACTACAATATTATACACACTTTTTTTTTTTTAAAAAGATTTTCAAATATGTTGCTTCATTATCTCATAATATATCTGTTTTGGCATCTTTATCTTTTATACTCCACGTGCTTCCCATAACAACAGGCTTGTATTCTTCTCTTTCTGTAAGGTTACTTGGCATAGTTAAATTAAAATTACTTTGCGCAAATGGAGTACTAGAGGAATCGCGTAATAAACGACGTCCCCAAGAACCAGCGGCAGCTTCAGCTGTTTCATCACGAGCTTGCTTTAAGAAAGCCATTAAAGCTGTTCCACCAGTTCCGCGGAAAGGAGAATTAGCTTTGTCGGCTGAATTAGCCAAGCCAGCACGTATTGTACTTGAATTACCCTTTTCTGAGGCAGATTTCTGTAAAACTATATATCTGGATACTATTTGAATATGTTTATCTCTAAAAGCTTTTAATACTGCTAAACAAGCATCATAAGATAAAGTTAATCCCGGAAAAGAGTCGTTATTGTCCTGAACGTATTGTTTTATATTTGAAACTTTTTCAAGATGTTGTAAAAATTCTCTATGCTTTAATGGCATATAAGAACGCATTTCATGAATAAAATTATTTTTATCTTGTTTTTTATCACTGTCGTCATTAGTATCAGATTTATCGGTAGATTTTTTACCAGTAATTCTGTGTTGAACACCCAAAAGAATATCTAAAGTTTGTATTAAGGAAGATTGAGCATTTGAACCACCAGAATATTGCCTGTAATCCTTTTCATCACCATATTTGACACCATTTGGTAAACCGGCTGTAGACATATTTTTTGAACCAGCTAGAAAAGGTCTTATACGATAATAAAAAACGTGAGGGTCGCATTGTTCATACATTCTAGATAAAATTGGAATTAGCATATTAATAGATTCAGCTAATTTTTGTAAATTTTCCATAACTTTTTCTGTGTTATTATTTTTTATTTCCTTTAAAACTTCAATACCATAATTTATGCAGCAAGCACCTTTTATTTCTAAAACTGTACTAATAATATAAAACCAACTTTCATCAATAGATCCAGTAAATGTTAAAATTGCTGTAGTATTACTTAAGTCTAAAATCGAACTAGAATGATTATCAATAATAGTATTATCATCAGTATCATTAAAATCATCACAAATTATTCGATGGTTCCATAGACAAACAGCCGCATATGTAACAGTAGGTGGCATATGTAAAAAATCAGAGATTAACAATAATGGTTTAGTTAAATTTTGCGGTAAAGTATCTGAAGGTGGATTTTTAGTCCATATATAAGCATGAGTTAAAAAAGTTAAAATACAATATGCCCTTCTTATTTGTTTTAATTTTTCAATTTCATTTTTTATATCGAATAATTTATCACATTTTAACAGTGGTAAATTATTAACTTCATCTATTAGTCTTCCACACATAATAAGTGACGGTATATCTTTTGCTAATCGTTCCCATGGTTTATAATAGACATCATTTAAAGTTTTTGCAGGTAATTCTAATGGAACAAATCCGGTTTTAGGGGAGATATCATAATCTTCTAGTTTTGGAATGTCTTCCATTTTTTTTATCTAGTTTTTAATGAAAGAGAAATATTTGTTAAGCTTTTAAAATTTAAAAATAAAAATAAAATAAAATAAAATAAAATGAAATAAAATGAAATAAAATGAAATAAAATGAAATAAAATAAAATAAAATAAAATAAAAATAAAATCTAATTTATTTTACAGTTTATTTAGTTATTTATTTAATTATTTATTATTATTTATTATTATTTATTTCAATTATTTCAATTATTTTGTAATTTTTTAATAATGTATATATTCTTTTTTTATTTCTATCGCTTTTTTCCCGAATTCTTTTTTCCCTAGTAATTTTCTATTTCTACCGCAGTAATAATAATAAAGGAAAAAGGAAAAAGGAAATAGGAAAAATAAAAAAAAAAAAACAGAAATATTATTATCATACTAAATGGATAAATATTAGTAAGCCAGAAGCATAATTTGTATATAATTTCGATATACTTACTAATAAAAGTGAAGATATTAGTAATGCCATTATAAAGAGATTTACTCGGAATTATTATTATTATTATTATTATTATTATTATTATTATTATTATTATTATTATTATTATTATTATTATTATTATTATTATTATTATTATTATTATTATTATTATTATTATTATTATTATTATTATTATTATTATTATGATTATATTATATTATTATATTATACTATATTATATTATATTATTATTATAGCATATTATTATAGCATATTATTATTATTATTATATTATTATTATTATTATTATTATTATTATTATTATGATTATATTATATTATTATATTATACTATATTATATTATATTATTATTATAGCATATTATTATAGCATATTATTATTATTATTATATTATTATTATTATTATATATTATATTATTATTATTATTAGTATATTATATTGTATAGTATATATATATTATATATGATATATTATATTAAATTGTATTATGTATACAATATTATCTATATTACTATACCATATTATTATATATATTATATTATATGAATAACATATTATGTATATAGTATTATATATATTATATATTATGCTAACTATATTACTATATCATATCATTTATATATTATATTATGTATATTATGTATTATACTAAAGTATATTATATGTATAGTGTATTTATTTATATTATAGTATATTATAGCATATTATACATATTATAACATATATATTACTACATATACATTATACATTTATTTTGTTTTCTTTTTGTATATAGCATTTATTTATTATTATTAGTATAGTATTATAATATTAAATTATATTATTTATTATTATTAGTATAGTATTATAGTATCAAATTATATTATTTAGTATTATCATAGCATTTATTGTTATACTATATTATTTATTATTATCAGTCTTATTATTATAAAATATATGATTGTCTCATTTTCGTAGTATGTATTAAATTACATTTATTATTATTTATTATATTATTAAATTATATTATTTATTATTATTTATAAAGTAATCTATTTTTAGTTTGTATATTAAATAGTGCATGCATGCAGTTTGCTATGAATGTTTAATTATATATAGTTTAGTATTACTGCGAATTAAGTTTCAGAATAAATATAATTAATCTATATACTAAATAAATGTATTAATTAAACAGAAATCACAGAAATAACAGAAATCTAGTTGCAAGTCCCATAAATACTCGAATTACCATTATATGAATTAGATCCTCGTGCAGAATCAGAATCAGAATTTAATAATGCTTCTGTATCATCGTTTTTAAACATAATAGAATTAGCCTGTTGTAACCTTGAAGTATTAGAAACATCTGAAGGAACAATCTTCACATGCAAAAACTTTGACAATAAAAAATAAAATAAAGCTGACGAAATAAAACCAGAAAAATAACTAAATCTATAAATATAAATAAACAAAGGCGAATTAAAACTGGAAAATGTAAATATTTGTCTTAAAAATCCAGGCATATTAATTAAGAGACCAAATAAATAGGCCATATAAGCATTTAAGGATATACCAAACATATTATATTTGTAAATACTTTTATTATCCAAAGAATATAAATCCAAAATAAATAACTTTTCCTTTCTCACCAAATAATAATCAGAAATTATTACACCAGCTATAGAGGATAAAAACACTGAGTATGAGGATAAATAATAAGTAAACCTACTAGAACTACGAACTAATTCCCAAGGTTTAATTAATAATCCAATAAATGCACAAATATAACTACCTCTTCTAACATTTATATACCTTGGCATTAAAGCAGTCATGTCAGTACCAGCTGATACTGAATTAGCTGCAATATTTGTACCAAGTTGAGCTAATGCAAATGAATTTGAAATAAAAAATACACCAACTCTTGATAACAGTGTGTTTTCTTGTAAAAAAAGTTCTAAAACATCTAATGGTGACCAGATTGTTTTATTGAAAAGTATAGTAGAGGATGATGAAACCAAAATACCAATTAATGATGTAATTGCAAATCCAAATGGAATAGCAAATAATTGAGGTAAATACGAACAACTCTCCTTTTTGGAAAATCTAGAAAAATCAGGATTATTAACAATCATAGTTGCAAAATTTGCTATACATGTCATAAAAACTGAAATTAGTTTCCACCATAACTCAACTCCAGAAACCGTTGTCGGTTGTTTAAATATTGGCCCAACACCGCCTGCTTTGTATAATGTCCAAAAAAGGAAAACCAATCCTGCAAGAGGAACAACATATGTTTTTATAGTAAATAAATGTTTTATTTGATGAACTGGAAACCAAATAGCTGGTAGGGAAATAACCCAAAATAATAAAAATGATGCAAAATCTAGTGTATTCACACTATCTGGAACTGGAATTGGAAGATATCCTGTAATTGATTTTGTATAAGAATTAATTTTATAATCATCAGTGTTTATCACTGATAAAAGCATTAACTTAACACAATTTCCACCAATCCAAGCTTGAACACCATACCATATGCAAGAAATTATAACCCTATTAATTATTGGCCATAATACACCGTAAATTCCAAAAGATGCTCTTGCACACACAGGGAAACTTATATGATATTTTGAACCAATTTTCCCGGTTAAAACTACAAATATACCTGAAAATAAATAACCTAGCCAAATCATTATCCAAACCTGCCACCATTTAAGTCCTGAAATAATTCCTGTTGATGCTATCATCCATGTGGAAATACTAAATGAATCTGAAATCCAAAACGCAATAAAATTAAATGACCCCCATGTACAATTTTCTTCATTAACAGGCTTTAAATCATCATGCAATAAAAATGCTGTTGAAGTATTTAAAACAGACCCCCCTAGACTATCTCCATTTATATATCCTTCCCATTCATTTTCTTCTACATTATTATTTATGTTTATTATTTCTAAGTTGCCAATACTACCTAAATTTCTAACTTCATCATTATTAATTTTATCAGCTTGAAGCCTAGAGTTAGTTATGTTTTTAGTTAAACACATTATTTTAATGAAAATTTATATTTCATTTTAGCTTTTTAAATTTTACTTTACATAATTTATTGGTTAACCCCATTCCTTATCTTACATATCTTCGCCAAAAATTCAATAAAAGATAACTGAAAAAACCTTACAAGTGTATATACGATTCGCCCATAAACAACTTAAATTATTTATCAATTATATACTGTAAAAAACAATGGTAGTGTACATAAAAAAAAAAATAAGAAATAAAGACGTAAATAAACATTCAAACAGCAAATAAAACCAAAAACCAACCATATAAATCACAATTAAAATTAAAATAAAATAATTCGACGTCTATAACAACGCCATTACTGTATATTCCCCAACTTATGAAAATTTTTTTTTTTTGATTTTGTTTTGATTTTGTTTTAATTTTATTTTTATTTTTTTTTAATTTTTTTTATTTTTTAATTTTTTTCTTAATTTTTCTTAATTTTTTTTTTTCTTCTTTCAAACTTTGTACTTTATTTTTTGGTTCTTCTCTTTTTTAAACATCTTTTAATTCTAATAAGTTCCTAAGTATCAATTTTTATATTATTTTCATTATCTAATATATTTGAATATTTTATTACTTTTTTTTAAAAAAATTTTTTTAAATTCTTTTGATATTTGTTATACTCGTTTGCCATACTTTTATATTTTTTTCAATATTTACTTGCTCACAATAATTTTAATACCCATTTAATTTTTCCTGTGCAAAGACTAAATACTTAGATAATTTAGTCTTTTGACTGCGATTAATAAAATGAGACGTTAATCCAGGATTTCCAATATATTCTCTTGCTTTAATAACCATTTCCTCTAAAGAAATTTTACACTGCTCAAAAAATTCTGGCGTAATAGATTTATTCATGTATAGATTGCACATTAGTATTGATGAAACAAACATAACTTTCCATAATGCTATAAAGGAGATAATACTTAGTTCATCACCAATATTCTTTAAACGCCATGTACATAAAATTTTTAATGCAATTTTCTTATCCTCCAAAGATTTTTCAGGACGAGACAACAAAGTAATTAAAGAACTTCGAATGGCAAATTGCGTTTCAATATTAAGAGCTGTAGTACATAATGTAAGCAAACTTGAATTCTTAGTTTTATCAGCAATTATGGCAGTTAAAGACCTAAGAATTTGGCTTTTTTTCTTCTTATATTCACTTGAAGTATATTTTGGCATGCTATTTAGTTCATAATATAATTCAGCAGCCATTTTGTCATTTAAAACAAAATCTTCATTCAAAACATCATTATTACTGCGATCCTTCTTATTATTTTTTTTAGCAAGATTTTTAATCAACAAAGATTTATGTTTAGCAAAAAATTTAGATATTAGAATTTTCTCATTATCTCTATTATTATCTTTTTCGCTAGTATACTTTTCTTCTATTTCCTTTGCTAAAACATCCAACATAAATAAGGGATGCTTTACAAGACTAGAATTATCGGAAATAATTATGTCTAATGCCC
The DNA here is from genome assembly GCA_030571375.1 of Botryozyma mucatilis. Classification (NCBI taxonomy): domain Eukaryota; kingdom Fungi; phylum Ascomycota; class Trigonopsidomycetes; order Trigonopsidales; family Trigonopsidaceae; genus Botryozyma; species Botryozyma mucatilis. The sequence continues at coordinate 17,892 of JAJLXO010000149.1, read as the reverse complement.
TTTTGATATAAATCGGCTTATACTCTGCAAACAAAATAGATTGAGTCATATTAACTCTTTTTTTGATGTATGAATTTGGAGGAGAGATGTTGGAAGCTAACGATAGCATTGTAGAAATATAATAAGCATGACCCTTTTCATTTTTTGGGTTAGGCTTAGGAGTGGAATCTGAAATAGATTGTACTTCTTCAATTATCGAATCATCCAAAAAAGCAGCGGCTGTCCATCCTGCTAAAGCATCCAGAGGATTTTGCATGTATGGATCGTTTAAAATTAAGTTTTTATTTGGATCGTCAGATTTAGAACAGTTTCCAAAAGGCATGATATTGCCTTTTGCCCAGTATCTAAATCGATATATTATATTCTTAGAAAAAATCACACTTGGGTCAATATCTAAAAGTTTTGCAAGATGTTTTGGCAGCATTTCCTTAGAGGAATACTTCTTGTTATTTTTGGCTTTCAAACATTCTTTTTTCTGTAGTCTTCTAGCTTGCTTCCAATATTTTTTTCTCATCTGTTTAGCAAATCCATCAAATTGTGGAAATACAACTAATAAAACACTTATGTGAATTGCCCTGATCATACAACTACGAGGTGATGCTGGAAGAGATAAAGACGCTAGGAACATTAAAAGTATACTTAAATCATTAGTTTTCTTATCTCGACCACAAAGTTGATGATTAATAGACCGCCTAACTGAAATTTCATGTATACTCATATCATGCTCAGAAACTATACAAAGTGAGCGGAAAGTGGTTAAACTATAAAGGAACTGCAAAAAAGCTGTATACGCCTGAGAGCAAACTGCACAAACACCAGGAAGAAGATTGTTGGAAAAAAGCTTTAAACTTGGCATCTTTGCTAGCAGCTCTTTTTGTCGCGCTCGATATACTGAAAAAACTGAAGGTTGCCGCGGTTGAACTGGAGAAGAGGTTTTAGATTTTTTGAAATTTGAAAGATAAAACGTAGGTGCGAAGAAGTAAACAAACACGCCAAAAAGTATAAGGAACTTCATTAGAGTATAACATGATTTTATTCTATGAGGATTTACTTTTATAATATTATTAAAAGGAATAAAAGATAAAGAATGATAAGCATCTTCATCAGACATTGAACTAGACATCATTAATCCAGCCATTGTACCTACAAGAATTTTTCCTGCAGCTGAAGAAACATTATTAGCAGAGTAAAAAGGAACATTTGCAGTAGGATAAGCAGTTGCATACTGAGTGTTTTCATGAAAGTTAGAACCTGTTACAGGCCTTACGTTTTGCTCGCCTCTTAAAGCTGAGTTCTCCTTTTGCAACATTTCATTCTTCTTTTGTAAGTGCAAAATATACTCAGCAGCTTTCGTTAAAATTGTTGCCTTATTTAGTTTACTTGCTGGCTCTAAACCATCCAAGTTTTCAATCTGAGCTGAAGAGCTAACTACAGCACGCAAAGATGGAACACAATCTCTTAAAGCAGCTATTTTATCATTCAAATTAGTTCTATATCTTTTTTCAATCATGTTGTGAGGAGCTTTTCTCGAAGGTTTCGCGACTTTTCCATTTTTAGAGAATGGTGCTTGAGCTAAAGACTTATTATCGGTCATTTTTTTCAGCTTTGAATTACTTTTTGGAGAACAATTTACCTGGTTTTGGGAATTATGAAATTGTCCAGCAGTGTTAATATTTGTTGGAATAGGAGAGCTAGCACCAGAATTCCCTGGAGAGGATGAGGAGTTAGAGGATGAAGAAGAACCTGAGGAAATTGAGGCAGCTGAAGACGATAAAGCTGAAGAAAGCTTCAAATGCGAAGGCGAAAAGGAAGAACTTGCAGGTAAAGTAGGAGAATCATTTGCAAATGGAGAAAATACTCTAACGGGTATATTTTTATCAGAAAGAGTTGAAATAGTATTTGGGTTAATAGTATTATTTATATTAAATTCGTCGTTATTCATAAATTCATTCTTCATGTTTTCCTTATTTAATGCTATGGAATGAGAAGATGAATTTGACGATGAGTGAGAATGTGAAGGGGTAAGTGAATGAGTTGAGCTTAGAGCACTAGAAGGGACACTAGAGTCATCAAATTGGTTATTTGCAGAGTAAATGCTTAACGGATGTTGATTAAACTGAGAATCATTTTCATATTCTTGTTTAACAGGTACATCAAATAAAGATGCTTTTGAAGAATTAAAGTCATAAATTGGTGTATCAGAAAAGTTAATTTGTTGAGATTTTGGAAAGTCATATATATCATTTATAAAAATTGGTTGATCTAAGGAGGATTCAGAAGCTGGAGAAAAATCAGATGGAGAAGAATGAGTTGTGGCTGAATTTTTTCTATCATTTAAAAAGTTATAGTTATTTGAAGAAGCATCTGATATTGAATTATTTCGCGAATGTATTTCTAAATTTTTGAAATTTTGAAATTTATCTATATTTGTCAAGCTTGTATTGTTATTATTATTGTTATTTAAATTTTCTAAATTATCTATTTTGTTTACGTTATGCGCATTATTAGTATTTCTTAAATGATTCAAGGTGGTGACTTGATTTGTATCATCTGAATAATTTTGCGACTCACGAAAACTTAATAAATCTACAGCAGTGGGACCTATTCCAGGTGAATCCACTGGTATTATTGACGGATCTGATAGAACTTGTGATTTTTGATTGTTTTGCATGTTCTGAAAATTTTGCATATTTTGCATATTTTGCATATTTTGCATATTTTGCATATTTTGTACATTTTGCATACTTTGCATATTTTGTACATTTTGCATACTTTGCATATTTTGTACATTTTGCATACTTGGCATATTTGGCATATTTGGCATATTTTGCATATTTTGCATATTCTGCATATTCTGCATATTCTGCATACTCTTCATGTTTTGAGCATTTTGTACATTTTCCAAATCTTGCTGACTCTGTGATGCAATATACAACGGCGTGTTATTACTTAAATCATTTGAAATAAATCCAATATGATCTAATTTATTTAAGATTTCTTCACAGGAATTGAAATCAAAGTTGCCATCGTATTCATTATCCGTAAATGGATTAAAATATTCCATTTTTATGAATGCTTTATCACTTGTTTAGTGTTATTTTATTATATTATGAAATATTTTATTATATTATATTATATTATATTATATTATAGATAATTTAAGGGACTTAAATATCCTTGATTTTATAATTCTATAATGAATTAGTATTAAAAAAACTTAAAATACAACACATAAAAAATAAAATTACAAAGTAAATTAAATAAAAATAAATAAGGAAGAATTAAAAAAAAAAAAATAATTAAAATAGCATTGAAATTCACTTTATAAAGAAAAATAAAAATATAAATAAAATATGAATAAATAAACAACTAATTAAAAGTAAAGTAAAAGTAGTAAAAATGGATTAAAACAGAATAATTACCCTGAATATTATTAAGCCATTTGTATTACTGATCAGTAGAACATAACACGAGAATGAGTGGTGTGATTCTAGTTACTACAGCAATAAAGATCAATAAGAAAACAAACATAAAGAAAAAAGAAAAAAAAAAAGAAAAAGAAAATTAAAAATTAGAAATTAAATCGGGATCGGGATCGGAATCGATATACGTCAGCGATGACTAAAACATTATTATTTAATAAGCTGTTAAATAATAAAGTATATTTTATATATAAAGAATTAGATTTTAGTCTTATTTGAAATTTAATATAATATGTATATTAGGTGTACACGGGGATACGAAAATGAACGGTAAACGCCGATGTAAAGTTAGGGATTTACTGTTCACTAAATGGCGCTAGAAACCGAACGCATTAAGTATTTGCGCTGCTACATACATTTTAAAATAATTTGTTTAGTATGAACAATAATAAATTAAATTAAAATTTTATTTAATATATTTATTTATTTATTTATTTATTTTTTTTTTAGTTTTCTGTTGTTATGGATACTAACTACATTTATTATATTATTATTTATGTAGTTGATATTATAGGAACAAAGATGAAAATTTAAAAAAAAATATGAAAACTCATATATTAATATACAATATACTATACTACAACAGTAAAGATTATTATAGTAATGCATAGTAAAATAAATGAAAATAAAAATAAAAATGAAAATGAAAATGAAAATAAAAGAGAAAAGAAAAGAAAAAATAAAACTAAAAAAAATTTAATGAAAAATAAAATAAATAACTCAAATACATAACGCGGTTTAAACGTTTACGTTAACGTTTGCGTTATTTAATTATTAATCGGCTATGCTTTTAAAAGCTTTTCAATTTCAGCGTTCAGGGATTCTATTATTAGTTAGTACATCGTTATTTTGTTGGGTATTGTAATTTGTTTATACGATAGTGCGTTTTCGAATGTGTTTAGTGTAAATAAACAAATATGTAAATATATGTTAATAAATAAATAATTATTTATACGTAAACATTCATAAATAAACATATATACACGTAATGCATAACAAATCAGGTACTTACCAGGTTTTGTTATTGAAGAATAACGTTCAACAACTTTACCAGTTTTATCAATAAGGAACTTTTCGAAATTCCATTTAATAGCCTTAAAACCTAAAATTCCTGGAGCTTTTTCTTTTAAATATTTATAAACATCATCAGTGTTATCACCATTTACATTTATTTTTTTCATAATTGGGAAAGAAACTCCATAATTTAATGTACAAAATTGTCCAATTTCTTCTGCATTACCAGGTTCTTGCTTTCCAAATTGGTTGCAAGGGAATCCCAATATTACAAATCCATCATCTTTATATTTTGTATACAATTCTTGTAGTCCTTTGTATTGCTATTGATGTTAAACTCGCAATACAAATAAATACAATTATTATAAATATAAATATAAAACAGACACAATAATAATAAATAAATAAATAAATAAATAAATAAATAAATAAATAAATAATAAAAAAACAATAATGATAATAATAATTATAATAATAATAGTAAATAAAAATCTAATCAATATCGTAAAAACAAACTTTATTTATCTTACAGGTGTAAATCCACACTTTGACGCCACATTTACTATCAAAACTACTTTTCCCTTTAATTGAGAAAATTCAAACGCTTTTCCCTTACTATCTAAGGGCTTTAAATCGTAAAAAGTAGACATTCTTAATTTACTAACACTTGAAATCGGATTTCTTTGTTTAAAAATATATTTGAACATTCAATTCTTTTTATTTTGATTATTTCTACTGTCCTATATTTAAATTGCCTAGTAAATTTGTATTTGTAAGTAGTATTCTGCCTTGTGATTTAAAATCCGGTTACCTTTCGCTAAAGAATATAAAAAAAAACTACGATGCAACCATTCATTATATTAAAATTGAAAACTATAAAATGTGACATAATATAAATAAAAGCTAGCATTAACAAAAAAAAAAAACTTATAATAAATACATAAGACACTTTATGATTACATCTAATATGATAATTTCTTTTTTTTGTCCAAACTTCCATCTGCGTAATTTTTTTTAACTCATAAAATTAAAGATAACATAGATTATATAGAATAAAGTAAAAATATAGTAATAGACATAATTCGATTAAATGCGCAATTAATTTTAGTATTTATATTTACAAATGTATCGTACACAGTTGACAGACAGTTTGTGTCTATAGTAATAAACGTCTAATAATTTAATAAAGACTTGTCCATTTAATGCTTAATATAAATATCATAATATTCCATAAATACTATATAAACGAAGTAATCATTAAATAATAAAATAAATAAATAAATAAATAAATAAATAAAAATGAAACATTAGTAAATAAAAATGAAAAAATAAAAAAAATAAATAAATAAATAGCAATACCTTTATCCACACATTATATTTTATAGCGATATCAACTTCATAATGTCATAGTCCGGAGGAAGTCCTTCAAAAAACATCTTATTGTTTAAATCTAAGTTACAAAATTTATTCGATATCCGTATACCATCATATATCCTTTTTGATTCCTTGATAATTAATTGTGATATTCCATAGTCATCATCTGGTATCCAAATTGTTGGAGACGGCTTTCGAATAAATTTATTCTCATAGATATTCTTTAGTATACTTTTTCTACCTTCTTTATCTAAATCTTCTAAATCAATAGGAGCATTAGTGTATATATCTTTATTTACTATTTTGCTATTTTTTTCAGGCTCAAACATTGCCATATCTTTCCCAGAATGTACAATACTAGAAAATATCTTTCTTAAAATAGAATTCTTAATTAATTCCTTTTCGTTTAAATGATCATCGTGTTTCCATTGTCCTCTATCTTTCATTCTTTCCTTTTTAAATAAATCATCATTCTTTTTTAAATTTAAATTTTTTATGTTATCATAATATTCTCCACTCTTCCTTCCTATATATCCAGTATCTTTTTTATCATACTTTTTATTTGAATTTAAACTTTGCAAATACTTTGCATCTTCCTTAATGTTATTTTCAACTTTAATCTTTTCATTTTCCTTTGTATTGCGTGATTCCCCGAAAAGCATTAGCGGTAAGTATTTATAAAGTTTATGCGTATTTTTTTTCTCAGAGAATTGATATAATAGTGTACTCAACAATAATATAATAATTAATACCATTTGTGCAGTGCAAGCAAGGGTACTATTTGGATCTCTTATTAAAAAAAATAACCCTATTAGACAAATTTCTAATATATAAATTCCAAAAAATAAGTAATCTAATGCAATCAAATAGAACTTCCCATGTGATTCATTTTTAGATGACTTTACATATATTAGATTATATCGATAAATAACATACAAAAACGAAAAACAAAAAACAGATACAATGTTCACAAGTGGTGCAATTATCGAATAAACAATCCCAATTACGGCAAGTATAGTATATATAGGGAAAATTGAACCCCAGTTAATTGTATCTATATTCGATAGCTTTTTAAATTTTTTCCTAGGTGTATCATCAAACAAAGATCCAAATACAAATAAAGAAATCAGTTGATTAAGTTGTAATAATTCAGCCCCTCCAATCATTAATGACCTTACTATAATATAAGAAATAAAAAAATTAGCGGATTGCGGTAAATTTTCAGCTAATAATAACGGACTATTTATAGGGTCTTTGAGCAAAATTAAAACGGTAGAGTTAAATCCTTCATAAATAATAAAGTAAAACAAGTAGTTAGTAATAATTAACAATAAAATAGTACAAATAATAATAATAAGATAGACTCACCACTGGAAACGGTTACAACTAAAAATACTTGAATAAATAAAAAAATAAAATATCTATTTTGTAACTTAAGTTCAGCTTCGGATTTTAAAGGAATCATTTCAGAGTCAATAAACTTTGCTAATAATGACGGGACTATGCTTAATAAAAATGCTAACGCTAAAGGAAGTATAAATCCAATACTCGTTGTTATCATTTTCACATGAGCTCCTTCCACGTCATTTAGAAATGGAAAACTTTTTTTTAAATTTTCAAATTGAAAAAAATAAGTAATAGCAGAAACAGGAATAGTCCACCATAAGCATAATGCTGTGAGAATAAAGCAATTAAATATATACACAACAAATTGCCAGACCCAGGAGGATCTTCTTAAATGATCCCAATTAATATCATTTGGTGAGACACCATAATATTTTGGAGACATCATACCCGGTTTGGAATGAATAGAAACTTGTGAAAATAAATTTGCATAATAAGGTGAAGTGAATTGAAGAAAAATTGAAGATGAGGGTGGATAGTCATCCTGCAACAAGTTATCGATTTCTATATCTAATGTTTTCAATTTCTCTATTAAATTTGTGATTATATGAGCTTTTCGACTGAAAATAGAAGATCTGGTAAAAAAAAGATAAGATTTTCTTTTAAGCAAATACTCTTGCTTAAAAATTGGTTTACTGAAATCTATTGTATTTTCAATACCATTCAAATGAGCTAAACGACATACATTTTTAATGTAATAACAAAGCTCCTTTTCTATAGAATGCACAAGTTTTTGCCTTTTTTTGTATAATTTTAATAAAGGTTCATAATCATGCACTATCCAAATTTTTGAAATTTTATTTGAAAGAAAACCAAACGCTTTTAAAATTTGACCACCATTCAACATTTCTGGGGGGACATGTAAAATTAATAGAGAGGAAAAACTAGGATATAAATCTTGACATTTCGATGTTAAATACGTTTGTCTTATCGATATAGCTTTTTGTTGTTCTTTGTGTATTATATTTATAAGAAATATAATTGCAATGAAAGAACAAATTAGATGGATCCAGTAAAGATTATGATTCCTAAAAGACAGACTACCCCAGGATAGTCTGTTTAAGCCAGTAAACTGTCCTTTATTATTTTCAGTGCAACCAGAAGCATTGATACCGATTAAAATTGGAGTTATTGTGACTGAAAATACACCAAAAATGTAAACCATTATTCTTAAAAATCTTAAAAAAAAATAAGCGTCCAACCCAGCACATTTAATAATTTCGTTATCAGAGACCATTAAAGCAGGCTTTATCCAATCAAATAAACCTGAGGGAGGAGGTAGTGCTGCTTTTTTTTGTGAAACTAAGTAAGTTTTTGGCTCATAAATTCTCCGGAGTTTATTTCTAATAAAAATAAAACCTAAACTTTCAACTATGAAAACAATAATAGAAACAATCAATGACACTGTGAAGGCCCCGAGATTATTTCCTGTATGTGAAAAGGCAATTTTTGATGCCTTATCCTCGGGTAAACCTAAATTGAAAAACCATGATATTATATTTGAAATATCTGTATTATTTTTCATTTTAAAAAAGCGCAAACCTCTGTGATATTAAATATAAACCTATTGGAAAAGGCTTATAGTATTCTAATATATTAAAGATATATTTTAGATAGATATAGGATATACTAGGCAGATATTATACACTAATATATTAAACACTATATTATAATATATTTTAATAATAAAATATATTAAAAAAAAAAAAAAAAGCCTGAAAGAAATTATTTGAAATATCATGGAGCCGTAAAGTTATAAAAATTTCACTATTTTTGCTTATTTTAGTTATCTTCAATGCGTAAATACACAAATGCTCTGCATATTTTACACTTTAAATGTATAAGATTAAAAAAACAAATCTTAATAAATGTCACATTGTTTAATGAAAAATAATAATAATAATAAATAATATTTGAATTGTTACCTTAAATTCATTTTTAAGCTTGCTTATATTTAAGTTAATGTTTGGGATTGTTATTGATTTGTTTTTATGTTTTTATAATTCGTATATATTCTTCGGGTAATCAATTATAAGCGGTTATATGCGGTTATAATATTTAAATATTTACCGTTAGGGTTCGTTTCGGTTATAATAAAATAATTTACTTCCGATACCCAGCTATTTACTGCATATACGAAAACCATTCATGTATATTATTATCATAAAGAAAGAAATATATTATATATATACAATCTTACAGTTAATATGAAAAAAGTTAATTTAAAAATGTATACAAGCAAAAAAAAAAAAAAAAAAAAAAAAAAAAAAAAAAAAAAAAAAAAAAAAAAAAAAAAAAAAAAAAAAAAAAAAAAAAAAA
>JAJLXO010000148.1:214251-228109 GCA_030571375.1 Botryozyma mucatilis | reverse complement strand
TTTTTTTTTTTTTTTTTTTTTTTTTTTTTTTTTTTTTTTTTTTTTTTTTTTTTTTTTTTTATAGAATATGATGTTTTATTGCTTTGTTTATTAATTTACTTTTATGTACTATATTAATTTGTTAAAATTATTGTTTTCAGCAAGGATTTCAGCTGGTTTGTGATATAGCAAGACCTATCTAACCTATTAGTTAGTAGTTGTTGTTGTTTTACTGTGTATTACGTGTATATATTTGTTTTAGTATGTTTACTTTTTTTATGCTTTTAAACCATTTTTTATAATAATTGCTTATTATCAACTTTGTCAAAATATTTATATATATGAAATTAATATTTTACTTTCACTTATTTATTTATTTGTTGCAATTATACGAGTATTTAGTTTTTAAATAAGAATACTCTTTTTAGTATTTATTTGTATTATGCTAGGTAGTTTTCTTAATTTCTTTTTTTTTTTTTTTTTTTTAGTATTTTTGCATATTTGTAATAAAAGAAAAAAGAATAAAATATAATAAATAAATTTGAAAAATAAAGTAATAAAATTTTAATACTTTATTCTTAATTATTGCAGTCAGTATTATAGAAATAAGTAAAGTAATTGCATATTTGTATTATCTTAGATGAAAATAGACCCTTTAAAAAACGTAAGTATAAACAGTACGTAATACGAATTATATGGACTTTTTTTATGGTTTTTTTTAACCGTGAAAAAAAGAACCGCTAAAAAGACGGTTTCTATGGAGAAAACTGTTAGTTTTTTTTTTTTTTGCTCAGCTATAAGTTCAGCTTAAAGTGAATGGTTGGTCCGTACTGTATTTTACAATAATTTAAAAAACACCGGGTAATTAATTTTCTATATTCCATTTTTATTAAATTATCTAGTGAGCAGTACTATAATTCCCATAGATATAGATAGCTTTTCACGGCAACCACTAGATACTTGTAAAATAAAATAAACTAAATTAAATTAAATTAAAATAATCAAAATAGTTTAATAATTTAAATAAAAACAAATATATTAGATTTAATATTTTTTTGTGTGTTATTTAAAAACAATGTCTCATTCAAGAGGTTATGATAGATATAGAGAAGGTTATGATCGAACAAGGAAGCGAGACGATGATCGGTATTATGGATACAAAGATGGGAAAAGACCAAAAAGATCGTCTTTTCCTTCAAGAAGAAACAAATACGATGACTATAATAGTGAAGATGACACAATTGAAAAAGGCGCAGCCTCCTCATCCGGTCGATTTAGTTCAAGAAGTAGTACTAACGGCTTGGAAAGAGATGTCCAGAATGTTTTAGCAAACCGAAGTACAAAGGATGAAAAAAATAAATTAATCAGTGAAGTAACTCAGAGAAATATAGAAAAACCAGAAAAAAATTTCAAGGTGAGTGTTTATTATCTTTGAGCAATTACTTTTACTTGAATATTTCTTTTTAATAATTATATTCCATCATTTTTATTTTTTTTGTGATATATTCCAAAATTGATTTGAATTTGTACTGACAAAATCTTTTTATTTTTTTTGTGATATATTCCAAAATTGATTTGAATTTGTACTGACAAAATCTTTTTATTTATTTTATTTTAATTTTAATTTTTTTTTTTTTTTTCATAATATTCTAACTATATAGCCAAACTCAGAAGCAGATAATAAACAAATATCAGCAGAAGAAAAAATGAGGTTACGTCAAGAAAGAATAGAAAAATGGAAAAAAGCTAAAGCTGCAAAGGAAAAAATGGAAAATAAAAATAAAGATCAAACAGAGAATGAAAATAAACCCAAAATTGAAAATATAATACCTAACAGTAAAGATAAAATAAATACTAACAATTTAACAAACTTTAAAAATGAATCTACTAACGAATCAAAAACTTTAGATGACAAGAAACCTTTATTAGATTTTTCTAATAAAAACCAATCTAAAAATAAAAGTAAACAATTAAAGGTTAATAAAGCAAACACTAAGAAACATCTGGGTTTCGATAACGAAATAAAGAGTAAGAAAAATGTCTTTGAATTTATTTCTGAATCTGAAAGCTCGAATATTCAAGCTGAAGATCAAACGGATAGTAATTATAATAAAAAAAGTACTAATGCTAATATTAGCGATTCCAAAACGACAAAATATAATGATAAATCTAAATCATCTTCGTTTGGAAATAGTGAACAAGTTTTTAATAGTAAATCACACACCCGTAACTCGTTTAATAATGCAAAAGATATAGATTCTACTAATGAGGCAGATGAAGTTGATCCCCTTGATGCTTTTATGTCTAGTATAGATGATTTATCAAATTCTAGATTAAAAATTGCTCCTGGTACAGGTATACCTTTTGATTATGATGATGATGAAAGGGAAGGTAATATTTCTGAACTTTACGATCCTGACAATGTATTAGCAACAAAAATGAATAAAAAACGCAAAGATATTCCACAAGTTAATCATGAACAAGTTAACTACGAACCTTTTAGAAAAGAATTTTATCATGAGCCTGAAGAATTGGCTTCAATGACTGAAAAAGAAGCAGATAAATTACGGCTTTTACTTGACGGAATTAAAATAAGAGGTATTAAATGTCCTAAGCCAGTTTTAAAATGGGCACAGTTTGGTCTTCCAGTGCAAACTATGCAAGTAATACAAAATTTAGGGTACGAGCAACCATCTTCTATACAAGCTCAAGCAATTCCATCAATAATGTCTGGTCGTGATGTAATAGGTGTGGCTAAAACTGGTAGTGGGAAAACGATTGCTTTTCTTTTGCCATTATTTAGACATATTAAAGATCAAAGACCACTAGAATCCTTGGAAGGTCCTATATCAGTAATTATGACTCCAACACGAGAATTAGCAGTCCAAATATTTTGTGAATGTAAGCCTTTTCTGAAGGCATTAAACTTACGCGCAGTTTGTTGCTATGGAGGGTCTTCTATAAAGGAGCAAATAGCAGAACTTAAAAGAGGTGCGGAGATAGTTGTCTGCACACCTGGAAGAATGATTGATTTACTCGCTGCTAATAATGGCCGTGTTATCAATCTAAAAAGGGTTACATATGTCGTTATAGATGAAGCTGATAGGATGTTTGATATGGGATTTGAACCTCAAGTTATGAAAATTTTAAATAATATTAGACCAGATAGACAAACAGTATTATTTTCGGCTACATTTCCGCGCAAAATGGAAGCTTTGGCAAGACAAACATTAACAAATCCGCTAGAGATAGTGGTTGGAGCTAGAAGTGTTGTAGCACCAGAAGTAACTCAAATTGTTGAGGTTCGGGATGAAGCTACGAAGTTTAAACGCTTGCTTGAGTTATTGGGTGAATTATATAATAAAGATGAGGATGCTAGAACACTAATTTTTGTTGAACGGCAGGAAGCTGCGGATGAATTGTTAAATGCGTTAATGAAAAAGGGATACCCTTGTATGTCTATCCATGGTGGTAAAGAACAATCAGATAGAGATTCATCAGTTTCTGATTTTAAGGCAGGCGTAGTACCCATTTTAATTGCAACATCTGTTGCAGCAAGAGGATTAGATGTAAAACAACTCAAGTTAGTTATTAATTATGATAGTCCTAACCATTTGGAAGATTATGTTCACCGTGTTGGACGTACTGGTCGTGCTGGAAATAAAGGAACAGCAGTTACATTTATAACCCCTTTTCAAGAACGACAAGCTGTCGATATTTCAAAGGCATTGCGATTATCTAAGCAGGAAATCCCAGAAGAAGTTCAAAAACTTGCTGATGAATTTTTAGCAAAAGTTAAAGCCGGAAAATCAAAATTTTCCTTTGGATTTGGTGGAAATGGACTTGATAAATTAGATGAAACACGGCAGAAAGCTTTAAAACTTGAACGAAAAGCATACGGAGAGGAAGATGATGTTAAAAGCGATGATGAAGATGTTACTTTAGAAGGTCAACCAGAAGATATCAAAACAACGACAGATTCCAATAATGAAAACAATGATCCTATTCTAAATCGTGTTAAACAAGCCTCTAGTTCAGTTGAATCTAAGTTTGCTGGATCAGCGTCCGCAACATTATCTGGTCCTGCACCAGACAATCGCGGCCCAGATTCAGCGGATTATCATGCAACATTAACTATAAATGACTTTCCACAAAAAGCTAGATGGGCAGTAACTAATCGTGGTAATATTGCAAAAATCATTGAATCTACAAGAACTTCAATTACAAACAAAGGAAACTATTATCCTCCAGGGAAATTACCTGGCCCCAATGATTTACCAAAACTTTATTTACTCATTGAAGGAGATTCAGAAATTTCTGTTGGGGCGGCAATGAATGAATTGAAAAGATTACTTTCTGAAGCTACCAGTCAAGCATTAGACAATGAATCTAGAATTGATGGTCGTGTTTACAAAGGAAGGTTTTCTGTTGTCGGTCCAAACAAGTAATTTATATTTATTTTGAATTTTTATTTATTATATTTTCTTTTTTTTTTTTTTTTTATTTTTCTTTTTTACCATCTTTTTTTTTTTTTTTTTTTTTTTTTTTTTTTATAATGTAAATAATTACAAATTATTATTCAAAAATATTTATTAAAATGATAGATTTATTATTATTACTATTATTTTTTTTTTTTTTTTACAAATATTAGAGAATAAAAAAGAGAATTAATATTTGATTGTATAAAAAGCGATTAAAGGAAACACACCGAAATATAAAGGTATAAACATGAGTTATTAAATAGTAACAAAAGAATAGTAAATAAACAACAAATGAACAGTAAGTAGGAAATAAATAGAAAATAAATAAAAAATAAATAGATTTTAAATATATAAATAAATAGATAAAGTACAAATAAGTTGTACAGGAAAGAATAATTTTAATAAACAATTAATCAAAAACCAAAGGATCTTCTCGTTCCCTTCGTTTTTGTTCACTTATTTCCCCAAGTAAAGACGTTCTATTTTTACTTCTTTCTTCTTGTAACTTAGAATGTAAAGCGCTATTTTTTTGCTTTTTTGCAGCATTTCGTAACTATTTTTTTTTATTTTTTTAAAAAAGGAGTGAAGTTAGATAACTGATAATTAATATAAAACAAAATAAAAACTTACTTCTGCTGCTTTTGCTGCCGACATTTTTGGATCATCTTTACTGACTTCGCCACCACCTAAGGCTTTACCTGTACTGCCAGTTCCTTGAAGTTTTGTTTTGGTTGTTTTATTTTTTAAACTATCATTATTAACATTATTGACTTCACTTGAGAAACCAGCTACATTCTTTGGTAAAGGTCTTGTATTATTAGATCTAGTAGGTCTATTTGCATTTGTATTCGTATTTGAACCAACTCGGTTACCAGAATGTTCTGAAGTTGAAAGACAGGATCCCATTGTAATAGTTTATTATGATGTAATATAATTATATACTATAATTATTATAATGGATATGTATTATTTTATTTATATACTTATCTTATTAAATTTATATGATTTTACTTTAATACTACAAATAAACTATTAATTTGAAAAGCACTACGATACAAAATAAATTTAAGCATATTATTATATCTATATTATTATATCTATATGATTATATCTATATTATTATTATCATTACTATATATGAATTTAGAAAAATTGCATACTAGATAAGCATTATTCTACTCTTGTTAGAACGGTTACTATACAAAAAGTGCACCTTTTATGTCCCAAATATTAAGTTATGGTTATTAATTACATTATATTATATTATATTATAGTTTGCAGCTATATTGGAACCTGTATAATAGTAAATGCTCCAATATAAATAAAAAAGTTTAACATTCTACTGTTCAAATATAATAAAGAAACACACAATTATATTAATTAAATATAATTAATTTCATTAAAAAATGAATTTTAAATTTTAATTCACCATTTATAAACAATTAGTATATTAAATAAAAATGTTAAAATCAACCAAAAGAAATAGTTTTAAAATATTTTCTATAATGATAAATTATGATTGAAAACAATTAATTTTATTGTATTTATTTATTTATTTATTTATTTATTTATTTATTTATTTATTTATTTATTTATTTATTTATTTATTTATTTATTTATTTATTTATTTATTTATTCATTTATATATATCTAATTTGTAAATTCACATATTTTCACAATTATTCTAGTTGATATGAAGAAAATATCAAACTGTTTAAACTATGTAAAAATCCACAGTATTTCTATATTAAAACTATATATAAACATAACTTTATTTATATAGGAGTAATAATAATTATATATTAATAAAATTTAATTTCTAAATATTAAAGCATGTAAGAAAGCATAATAATTTTTAAATGCTATTCTTTTTTTTTTTTTTTTTTTATTTAAAAAAGAACCAAAATTACCCGGTTTCTTTTTTAAAATGAGAAACACTACCTTAGAAATGTGATTTCGATTCCCCATAGTAAGATAAAAATTTATACAATTAATTACTATTAAAATAATATTATTAGCATTCATTTCGTTTCATTTAATAAACCAAATTAATTCTTTTTTAATATTTTAAATAAATAAATAAATAAATATAAATATTAATATATATATATATATATATATATATTAATATATATATTTTTATATTGTATCGTTTTAATATGTGGAAATCAAGTGAAAAATTATTTGAAAAACTAGAATGCCCAGCTGGAACTTGTTGTACTCTACCTTTTTGTTTATATGGAATACATAATGTAAATAAATCTATAAAAAATCGTAAGAAATTAAAATTAAAAAATACAAATAATAATGAAAATTCTAAAGGTGAAAATAAAAGAACACATTCGCAAATAATCGAGAATGAAAATGAAGATAAAATGAAAACAAAAGAATTAAAGAAAGATGTAAGTGATGTAAAAGAGGAAAACTTAAATAATTTACAAAATACCCAAAGTTTAATAGATAATGGTCAAGATGAAATACAAGAAGTTGATATTCCAGAAGTACCGAAAAATGTGGTTCCATATGCTCCAGCTGTATATGCTACAAGAATGTATACAATTAAAAAACTAGTTGAAAAGATAAAAAAGGAATTTCCAGATTTAAAAATACCAGTTAAAATAGCAGTTCAATTAGAATATAATATTGCTTCTACTGTTAAAAGTAAACAATCTTATCTAGTGGGGGCTGGTTCCTTATTAAAAAATCCTTCTCAAGAAGTTATAAAAACGTGGAACATTATAAAAGAAAAGAATCAAATTATGGCAAATTTAAATAAACCTGTTTCTAATAATACAAAAAAGATTGTTATTAAACCTTATAAAAGTTTAGATATTTCAAAATTTTCATTTACAGATAATCTTTCTAATATATCTTCAACACTTTTAAGTGCAGATTCTAAAAATGCACATATAACAATTGCAAAAGCATTAGAATCTATGATACATCCAATAAAAATATTACAAGATAATGGTTTTATAGTAAAAGATCCATTAGAAGATAAATGCATAGATTCGAATTTAGATATAAATTCAATTATTAGAACTTGTGATCTATGTCAAACAAAGTTCACTATATCTCGTAATAAAGATATTGTCTGTCGTTTCCACTCTAAACGTGCTGAAAGACAAAGAAAAGTCAAGACAAATGCAATGAAAGGAAGAGGTTCTTATTTGCGTGCTAAATATGATGATACTTTTATTCATCCATGCTGTGGTGAAGTGAAAGGTAATACTCCTGGATGCAAAAAAAACACAAAACATGTATATATAGAAGAAGATTTGATTCGAAAGGCACAAATGATACCTTTTGTTAAAACCCCTCCTTTATCTGAAAATGAAGACGAGAATAAAGATATACAGGGATGCATAGGAATAGATTGTGAAATGTCTTATACAAGTTTAGGAATGGAAGTTGTTCGCGTGACTGTTACTTCTGTTCCTTTCGGAGATATACTTTTAGACGAGATAGTGAAACCAGCTGGTGAAATATGGTATTACAACACAGAATATAGCGGAATATCAGAGAAAGAACTGACTGTTTCAAATAAAAAATATGATAATTTAGATTCTATACGGAAGAAAATTTTCAAATTTGTAGGCCCAAAAACTATAGTTATAGGCCATGGGCTTGATAGTGATTTCTCTGCATTAAGATGGATACATGAAAATATTGTTGATTCTGCTATATTATATCCCCATCCCCGAGGACTTCCTTATAAGCGAGCTTTAAAGAATCTTGCATGGGAGTTTTTAAGTCAACGTATTCAAGGAGGAGAACATGACAGTACTGATGATTCACGAACTGCTGTGGATCTAGTGTTACTTAAAATGAGAAACAAATTAGCGGAAGATTCAAATAAAACAAAGAAGCCAGCAGCTTAATTTCATTTTTCTTTTGAAAAGTGGAATAATTTAATGAAAATTTATCATAACATGAAATAAAAAATAGACAATAAGAACAAGCCGGTGTATATAGTAAGGTTTTATTAGTATTACAATTTACGCATCTTAACTACTAAGATCAATTAAGAAAATTATATAAATAATGGAATTATAAATACAGTATATACAATGTTTTTATACATCTTTTTATTACTATACTATTCTTTAATTATTATTTTTTTATTATCAATTATCTTTATATACACTTTTATGTACTCATTGTTTAATAAGCTGTTTTAGCTTAGAAAACCCAATTATTATACAAATCCTAGTAATACTATAAAAACTACTGTGTAGAATCGTAAAAACGATGTAAAAATATTAGAAATTAAATATGTCATATAAGCAAATTGGGAGTTTGACTAATATGAATTCACGAGACAGAGTTGTTTCTAATAAAAAAGAGAATATATTTTTGCATGTATAATTTAGAATAATATATAATAATATATAATAATTTAGAATAATATATAATAATATATAATAATTTAGAATAATATATAATAATATATAATAATATAAAATAGAATAAATAATACATAGTTAAATAAGTTGATGGTTGAAAAAAATCTATTATATGGTATAGGAAATTAAGAAATGGTTGAAGAAAAAAAACTAAATATAGATCTTAGTTTAAATAAAAAAACCTATAGCAAAGATAGAAGTTTACTCAAACAGATTATTTCAGCATTGGGCATATTATTTACTTTTTTGAGTGCTGTTTTATCTATAAATACTATTCAATTTTTTGGATTTCCACTTCGCTTTATTCCTGGCAAAAGGGCACATAAATATTCAAATAAAAGCATTTCATACACTAAAAATTTATTTTGCATACTTATTTTACTTGTAAACTCAATATGGGCTCCAACGAAATTTAGGATTGGGGGAGATTCTTCAATGTTTTCTAATACTCCATTAACATCTATCAATAGAAACAGAAGAAAGAAATACAGTGCTAAAAAATCAGAAATAATCTTGGAAAAAAGCTCAGAAAAAAGCTTACATGAATTATCTTCACCAGAAAAAGATTTAAATTCTAATTCAATTAAACAAAGAAAATTCAATGAAAATTATTTTAATAAGAATTTAGAAAGTAAAGATAATAAAGAAGAAATAAATGAAACTGACTTAGATCTTAAGCAAAAAATTAAAAAATATTCACCATTTTGGATTAACTCCAAAGGAGAACTTAAATCAAATTTAGGGAGACGATTAATTATGATTGCTAATCATCAGCTTTACGCAGATTGGATATATTTATGGATAATTGCTGGAACATCAGGTATGGGAGGCGCATTAGTTATCATGCTTAAAGAATCCCTTAAATATATCCCATTATTAGGATGGGGAATGCAATATTTCAAATTCATATTTCTTTCTAGAAAATGGACAAAAGATAAAACAAGAATGCATGATAGATTGATGGAAATTTCTGATAGAAGAAAGGATGGTAAAAATCCAGCCTGGGTACTTTTATTTCCAGAAGGCACTAATATGTCTGGAAATACAAAGGCACGTAGTGATTCATGGGCAGAAAAAATAAATGTAGCTAGCACAAATAGGGTATTATTACCTCGTATTACAGGCTTATATTATTGTCTAAGTCAATTAAGAGAACATTCTGATATGGAATATCTTTATGATGTAACTATAGGATATGAAGGTGCTCCTACTGAAGAACTTCTTAAAAGATCAATGTATCCTTTGAGAGAGATGTATTTGCAAGGAAAATTCCCTCCTAATGTTAGTTTATATTTTCAACGTTACAAGATATCAGAAATTCCAGTCACCGAGGATGAATTTTCTGAGTGGCTGATGCAAATCTGGCGTAAAAAAGATAAAATGATGAACCATTATGTTAAAACTGGATGGTTTGTTGATAAAGAGCTTGCAGAAAATGATTTGCCAATTATAGAATGGCAAATTAGCGTTAATTTGTTTAAGGCTATTTTTAAACTATATGGAGTCTTGTTGGTGCTTTTATTTATTATTTGGAGATTATGGGTATTTTAATGGATGAATTATAATTATTATAATATAATTCGATATAACATAGTAAAGAAGTTCATTTAATTTTATTTAATTTTATTTAATTTTATTTTCGTTTTTAGTTAAAATAATGGGATTATAGAAATTTATATTTCATATTAAGATTTCTCGAACGTAAAATTTTATCTACAATACAACATGAAATAAAATGAAATAAATACAAAATAGTACTGTAGTATTTTCTTATTAATAGAGACTTATATTATTAAATAAGTTAAATAGATTTTAAAAGTATATTTTCCAATCCTAGGTCCTGTTATGAATAATATTATTTTGAAAGAATCATTTATATTTTACCCTAATACATAAACACTTAAACCTCTAAAATTCTATTTTTCCTGTAGCAACCCATACTATTTTTTGAATTAACTTATTTTTTATAGCACGATTTAATTGGTATCAATAGTTGATAGTTAATAATGATTATTTTAAATGACTGAATATTAAGACTTTTGTTATTTAGAGGTTTTTTTATCAGTTATGTAAATATTTTATGGGCCCACTTGGTATTTATTGTGGCAATATATCAAAATAGGGTAACGCTAGCAGGAAAGTTTATTGAAAGTTTAAAATTATAAAATGTCCATACTGGGCGATAGATTATTTTAGCAATGATTTATTGCAAATTTTATTTCACTTTCGGTTATAAGATACGGTTTGCTTTTTATAAAAAGCAAATGTCTCTTCATTAAAATTTTTAATGGAATTATAATAATTTTACAATACAGATGCTATAGTAGTCAATTGAATCATATTTGGGTTTAAAAATTTAATAAATTATTGAATTTATTAGCAACTTTAACATAATCATAGATTATGATGGCAATAATTCTGCTTGTGCATAGATTTTTTTTTTTCGTTTTTTTATGATCTTAGACAACTTGGGAAATCTAAAATCGCACGATCATGGGAATAATGAAGATGATATCAGACGAGCAGATAATGGTATATATTTAATATGTAATTTTAAAAATAATGGTCGCTTTTTAATTTTTTAATTATCTGTTTAATTATGTGAAATAGGAAATAACGCAAGATTATACAGGTAATATTTGATTCTCAAGACATTAAGATTTTTTTTTTGTTTGGATTAAAAAGATAGAGATTTGTTAATAATATTACAAACAGAAAAAATTAACAAGGTTACAGGAAAAAATGAATATAAAAATGGATATAACTATGAGAATGTATAGATATACATAAAAACCATGTTTATTTTTTTAAGATAAACTTAAAAGAGTTAAAATATTCTAAATTTAATTTACAAATAGATTATAAATTGTTTGTGTTGTCTGTTTGGATAAGAAAATACTGACAATAATCCAATATGTTTTGCCTTTAAATAATCTACCACATCATATTATTTTTAAGCAATAATATTAGATATATGTGGTCTTTTATTAAAGAAGTTTTAGAAAATTACATAAAATTGATTATAATGAATGTTCTCTCATATTGTTAATTATTTTAATTTATATCTTACAGAATTGATAGTGATTGTGGTAAATTTATGATAAAACTCAGTATATTAAGGGTTTAGGGGTTGCAAATGGTATACCATGAAGCTTCTTTACTGTTGAAGATAATATGTATATTGTGAATAAATAAAACAAAAAAAAAAAAATTCAAACAAATAATTAGGTGATTATTTTTAATCCAATTTTTTATGATAATATAATTTTAAACTGAGAAGGAATTAAATTTACTACGGTATTTATTCTTTATCAACTGGGTGGCAAAATATTTATCTATTTAGAGAAATTCAATCAAATGTTCAGTTATTATGATGAATTGTATGAATGGTTTGTTTAAATATATAAAATGTGGCAAACAATTTAACTTTATTTATTACTATTATCACACTAATTATTTACAATTGAAAACATAAAAACCCTGTATTGTAATTACAAATATTTCTAAGCATTTCATAATAAAAGAAAAAAAACAAAATTATAATATTATCATATAATTATTATATGTTATTATTTATATACTATTACACATTATATTATTATGAAATATTTTTTTTGCTTTCTCTAATGCACAATCTTTGTTTTTTTCTTATAATTCATTACGTGAATAAATAAATATTCTTTTTTATATAATCACATATATACATATATATATACATATATACATTTATACATATATATATATATACAAACATATATACATACAAATACGTAAAACCAATAAAACTCATTTTCGCAATATATACAATATATTCAAAACACAAAGTGTACCCTGTTCCCAAATGGAAATAACCATTTGTGTACAAATTAAAGAATAGTGTTTATTATTTACTAGTAATACTAATTTAGTTTATTTATTAGCAACTTAAATATTTTATTATTTATTTATTTATTTATTTATTTATTATTTATTTATTTATTTATTTTTGTTTTTGTTTTTATTTTAACCTTTTTTAAGTTTTCTTTAAATTTTTAAATTTTTCCTTTATTAACTTGGTTTTTTCTTTTTCTTTTTCCTTTGCTTTTCTTTTTCTTTTTATTTTTTTATTTTTTTTTGGGAATAAAGTATTTTTAATAAACTTCATTTTATTTATTAAGTTTTTTCTTATTCTATTTGTTTTTCAAAATGTCAACTACAGCTCGTCGCAGACTTATGCGTGATTTCAAGGTTTGTTTAAACATTTTACAATAACTTATAACTTATAGATTATAGATTATAATTTATAATCTATCATTTATAATTTATAATTTATAATTTATATTTCATAATTTTTTTTTTTATATTGCTAACAATTTATTTTATTTATTTATATTTATGACATATAGCGTATGCAACAAGATCCACCTGCAGGCGTTTCTGCTTCTCCAGTTGCTGATAATGTTATGAACTGGTGTGTTTACTTTAAATTATTATTTTATTTTTGAAATATATTTTTTATTACTTAATAAATTATTTTCAATTCTATTATGTATAGATATTAACATTCATATAGGAATGCGGTTATTATTGGTCCAGCAGATACTCCATTTGAAGATGGTACTTTTAGACTAGTTTTACAGTTTGATGAACAATATCCAAATAAACCACCAGTGGTCAAATTTATATCTCCTATGTTTCATCCTAATGTTTATGCATCAGGAGATCTTTGTCTTGATATTCTTCAAAATAGATGGTCACCTACTTATGATGTAGCCGCTATATTAACATCGGTTCAGTCTTTATTAAACGATCCAAATACATCATCTCCTGCTAATTTGGAAGCTTCAAATTTATATAAAGATAATCGCAAAAATTATAATAAACGTGTTCGTGAAATAGTTGAAGCTAGTTGGAGTGAAATATAATGATTTAAAAATGACTATAATTATTTTTATAATTCACAAATAATATGATGAAATTTTTGGCTTTTTTTCTTTTTTTTTTTTTTTTTAA
>JAJLXO010000148.1:166970-214151 GCA_030571375.1 Botryozyma mucatilis | reverse complement strand
CTTGCAAGGAATACTATTTTTATATAAATAATATAACTTCAAATCCTTTCATCTTTTATTTATATATCTTAAATAATATAATAAATTTTACAAATACATTATAATATAGTTTATCATTTTTTATGTCATTAAGTATTGGTTTATATAAAATTCAAATTTGCGAAATAGAAAACTGTAAATCCAAAAATATGTCTAAATTTTTTTTTTTTTTTTTTTTTTTTTTATAAAAAAAAAAAAAGAAATAGAAATCTATATTATACGAGTCCATCATATAAACACAGTGCTGAAACTATAGATGGATCAACTTTTGATCCGTTTTCAAACTCTTCGAAACTTAATTCTCCATTTTGATCCTTATCCATTGATGCAAATATTTTTTTAACGCGCTATAAAGTTAGTAATAAATAATCAAATTAATAATAATACAGTAATAATAATAAAAAACATACCTTTTCTGGTGTAGCTTCATCTTCTGGTAATTTTACCATAGATCCAACCATTTTATATATTGAATCAACAATGGAAAGCATTTCATCATAAGAAATTTTGCCATCCTGATTTTGGTCATAAAGCTGGAATGCCCATCGAAGTTTTTCATCTAAAGATCCTCTTGAAGTAATTGAAAGTGCACAAATAAACTCTTTAAAATCTATATAACCTGATTTATCTGAATCAAATATGTTGAAAACGTAATTAGAAAATGCTGTTGGATCTCCAAATGGGAAAAATTGTTTATATATTTTTTGAAAATCTTCTTTAGACAATTGTCCAGAAGGACAATCCCGTAGAAATCCTTTGTACCATTGCTGCAGTTCTTTTCTATCGAAATATGTTGCTTTTTGAAGTGCGTGTATTTCATCTGATGAAAGTTTAGATTGCGCTTTACCCATGTTGATATTTTGAAATTTCAAACTAAAGTTGAAATAAAAATAAAATAAAAAAGACTATTTAATAAAGCAAAATATAATAAACAAATAAAACAAATAAAATAAATAAAAATTTAAAACTATTTAAAACTATTTAAAACGATTTTTTTTAAATAAAATACAAAAATCTATAAAGGGCTATGTTTCAGTGAAAAGGGTTATATAATTTATTATCAGTTTTAAGATAATAGCTAGATGAGCAAATCACGTGCAAAAGTTCGATTAAGTAAACGGCATTACTAATATAGTAAAATAATTATATAATATACTAAAATGAAATACACAGGTAAAACATAATAGGGTAATTTATGTGTGTTTCAGTTTCTACGGAAACCAGTTTTTTTTTGACTTTTTCTGACTCTTCCTTTTAAATCTTTCGATTATTAAAAAGTTTGAAAATACGCCAAATAAGAAGAAAATATATTGAAGATATAATTTGCTCCAAGGGTTGTAGATTTTTGGTGTTTTTAACTTATTTATTTATTTATTTATTTATTTATTTATTTATTTATTTATTTATTTATTATTTATTTATTTATTTATTTTTTGTTTTTTGTTTTTTGTTTGTGTTATTTGGCCGGTTTTTCGTTATATATCAATTCAAATGGATAGGCTGGAAATTTTAAAGGTTTTAGGCAAAGATCAAGTTAGACTTGGTTTTGATATTATAGACATATTATTTGAAGATCTTCTTACTAATATCAAATCTTCAACCTATGTTTTAATTACAGATGATCATATTGAACCCATTTATTTTGAAAAAATCAAAAATGAATATGAAAAAAAATGTAAATACTTAAAATTAGAAAATAAAACAAGATTACTTTCTTACACTATAAAACCAGGCGAAGCATCAAAATCTAGAGCTACTAAAGCTGCAATTGAAGATTGGATGCTTTCAAAAGGTTGTACTCGTGATACTGTTATTTTAGCACTTGGTGGTGGTGTTATTGGTGACATGATTGGATATGTTGCTGCCACTTTCATGCGTGGGGTTAGATTTGTTCAAATACCAACTTCTTTACTAGCAATGGTAGATTCGTCTATTGGTGGAAAAACTGCAATTGATACACCTTTAGGTAAAAATTTAATTGGTGCATTTTGGCAACCAGAACGCATTTATATCGATTTAAAATTTTTAGAAACGTTACCTACTAGAGAATTTATTAATGGAATGGCTGAAGTTATTAAAACTGCAGCAATGTGGGATGCTGCAGAATTTACACGTTTAGAAAATAGTGCTCAAGAATTCATGAAGGTTATTCAAAGTAGCGATAGTAAAAATGATAGTTCCAAGAATAGTGAAACTTTTGTAGATTTATCTAAAATACAAGCTTTATTAAAATCTATTGTTCTTGGATCTGCAAGAGTGAAGACCGAAGTTGTTTCAGCTGATGAAAGAGAAGGTGGTTTGAGAAATTTGCTTAATTTCGGCCATTCAATTGGTCATGCTATTGAAGCAATTTTAACTCCACAAATTCTACATGGAGAATGTGTTTCAATGGGAATGATTTATGAATGTGAATTATCTCGCTATCTAGGGATCCTTTCTCCAGCTGCTGTATCTAGATTAAAAAAATGTTTAGTTAGCTATGGGCTTCCTGTTTCTTTAGATGATCCAATTGTTCGTCAACGTACGAACAACCGTCATTGTAGTGTAGATAAACTATTAGATATAATGTCTGTTGATAAAAAAAATGATGGCCAAAAGAAGAAAGTTGTCCTATTAGCAAAAATTGGTAAAACTTTTGAAAAAAAGGCTTCTAATGTCGCAGATGATGATATCAGAGTAGTGTTATCTCCAGATCTTTATGTAAATCATGCAAATTCTGTCCCATCTCATGTTGAAGTCACTCCTCCAGGGTCCAAATCTATTTCTAATCGAGCTCTTGTTTTAGCTTCCCTAGGTAAAGGTACATGTACCATTAAGAATCTTTTGCATTCAGAGGATACCGATCACATGCAAACTGCTCTCGCCGCTCTCAAAGGAGCAAAGTTTTCTTGGAGCGCAGATAATGATTTAATTGTTGTCGGGAATGGTGGTAAACTTTCAATTCCAGAAAATGAATTATACTTAGGTAATGCTGGTACAGCCGCTCGATTTTTAACCACAGTGGCTGCACTTGTTGAAGAAGATTCGAAAAGTTCTAACAATTATGTAATCCTTACTGGAAATAAACGTATGAAACAACGCCCAATTGGTCCGCTCGTTGATTCTCTTAGAAATGCTGGATCAAGTATTTCTTATATTGAAAATCAAGGTAGTTTGCCTCTTAAAGTCATTCCTGGAAATGGACTTCCAGGTGGACGTATCGAATTAGCGGCAACTGTATCTTCACAATATGTTTCTTCCTTATTAATGTGTGCTCCATATGCCAAATCCCCTATTACACTTTCTTTAATTGGAGGAAAACCAGTTTCACAACCGTATATTGATATGACAATATCCATGATGGCTTCTTTTGGTATTAAAGTTCAACGATCGAGTACAGAAAAGAATACTTATATTATTCCTAAGGGAGTTTATATTTCTCCTCCTGAGTATACAATTGAATCTGACGCAAGCTCAGCTACTTATCCTCTTGCAATGGCTGCTATTTCAGGTACTTCATGCACTATTCCAAACATTGGCTTTAACTCTCTCCAAGGTGATGCTCGTTTTGCCATTGATGTACTTAAACCAATGGGATGCAAGGTTAATCAAACGGAAACCTCTACTACAGTTCAAGGTCCTCCTCAAGGATCTTTGGTTGCGATTCCAGAAGTTGATATGGAGCCCATGACAGATGCTTTTTTAACGGCTTCAGTACTTGCTGCAGTAGCAAAAAAGCCTTCTTCGACAGAAACTTCCACCACTCGTATAGTTGGAATTGCCAATCAACGTGTAAAAGAATGCAATCGTATAGCTGCGATGAGGACACAACTAAGTCATTTTGGAGTCACTTGCCGAGAGCTTGATGATGGTATAGAGATTGATGGAACTCCACTTGATCAACTTTATTCTGTAGAGAAAGGGGTTAATACTTATGATGATCACAGAGTTGCCATGTCTTTCAGTGTTTTAGCTTCAGCCGTATCAGGTAAAACTTTAATTTTTGATAAAAGATGTGTATCTAAAACTTGGCCTGGATGGTGGGATATCTTTTCACAATCCTTTAAAGTGTGCTTAGAAGGTTATGAAAGCCCTTTAGATAAAAAAGTTTCTGGATCCAAATTTGCAAGCAGAGCTTCAGCACCAATAAATGAAGATAAAACAATTTTTATTATTGGGATGAGAGGTGCTGGTAAGTCTTCAGCTGGGAAATGGATTTCAGATTTTACCGGGTTGAGGTTTGTTGATTTAGACAAAGATATCGAGTCGCATGTAAATAAAACCTTACCTGAATATATTAAAAGCAATGGTTGGGATGCCTTCAGAAAAGTTGAGTTTGAAAGATTAGAATACTATGCTAAAACATATCCTCGGGGTTATGTAGTTTCTTGTGGTGGGGGTATTGTTGAAATTCCAGCAGCCCGCGATTTGCTTCAAGACTATATTAAAAATAGAAATGGAATTGTTTTACATTTGCATAGAGATATTAAGCAAATAAATGACTACTTACAACAGGATAAAAGTAGGCCAGCATATGTGGATGACATTATTGCTGTATATGAACGTCGCAAGAAATGGTTTACTGAGTGCTCAAATTTAATGTTTTATACTTCACATCTTAACGAAGGTGAATCTTCCTTTAACATTCGTCAAAGTCTTGACTTATTATTACGTGCAGTAGCAGGTGGGGAAGATATTACTAAATCTGTTATCACTTCAAGATCATATTTTTTATCTCTTACTTTTGAAGATATTTCGATAGCTGCACCTATTTTTGAAAGGATTAGTGCAGGAGCCTCTGCATTAGAGCTTCGAGTAGATCTTTTAAGAGCTTCTGATCAACCTTCTGATATTGAAATTCCTTCTAAATCTTATGTATTAAATCAAATCGGTCTTATTAGGAAATACTCCACTTTACCTATAGTATTTACTATACGAACAAAATCTCAGGGAGGAAAATTCCCAGATAGAGCAGAAGATGAAGCTTTCGGGTTAATAGAACTAGCACTTAAACTTGGAATCGAGTTTATTGATTTAGAAGTAACATGGTCAGATGTTTTTAAACAAAAAGTCATTGATTCAGCGACTCGGGCAACTCGAATTATTTCTTCTCATCATGATTGGGAGGGAAAATTGAAATGGAATTCACCCGATTGGGAAAATACTTTTGGAGTTGCTAAGCAGTACGGTGATATTGTTAAATTTGTGTCAAAGGCAAACAATTTTTCAGATAACTTTTTACTTGAAGAGTTTAGGGAGCACCATCACTCAAAGGATATTCCTTTTATAGGGCTGAATATGGGTCAAAAGGGACAGATGTCTAGAGTTTTAAATTCTGTCCTTACTCCAGTTTCGCATCCATTAATGCCATTTAAAGCAGCTCCTGGTCAGTTGTCGGTTGCCGAAATACACAAGGCCTTATCTTTAATTGGAGCGGAGAGCAGTGGAAAAGAATTTTTTATTACTGGATCACCAATTTCTCATTCTCGCTCACCTGCACTTCATAATGGGTTATTTAAAGAATTAGGTTTAGATTATAAATACAAAAGGTTTGAATCTACAGATGCTAAGGAAGTTTACAATCATATCAAAACGTTAGGTGATAAATTTGGGGGAGCATCAGTAACTATTCCTTTGAAACTTGATATTGTACCTTATCTAACTTCTCTTACCCCAGAAGCAGAGCAGATTGGAGCAATAAATACAATAATTCCTTCGCCGACTGGTTTAATAGGAGATAATACAGATTGGATTGGAATTAAGAATGCTATTTCGCGTGCAGGCAATTTGAATTTTAAAATTTCAAATGGTGCTGGATTAATAATCGGAGCCGGTGGAACTTCAAGGGCAGCTATCTTTGCCTTAAGTGTTTTAGGAGTTAAGCCTATTTATTTGATAAACCGCACTGTATCTAAATTGACTCCATTGGTCGAAGAATTTGGAGAAAAGTATTTTGTCAAGGCTATTACGACTCAAGCTGAAGCTAGCTCAATTAAAGTAAAACCAGTTGTAGCTGTTTCGTGCATTCCTGGAAATATGCCAATGGATGATTCTATTAATGATTTACTTTACACGTTAATCAAATTACCAAAAGAAAATCAAAATACAGGAGATCATATTTTACTTGAAATGGCATATAAACCTAGAATAACTGCTATTATGGAACTTGCAAACTTCCATGGATGGACTACTATTGGAGGTGTTGAAGCACTTGTTGAACAAGGAATTGAACAGTTTAAATTATGGACTAAAGGTCTTGAAGCTCCTTATTCTCTTAGCAAAGAATTCATATTAAGTGATTCTGATTAATAATATTATTTGATTAAGAGACTAAGTAAATAAATAGATGTATATATGTGAAATTGTAGTAAGATGTTAGTTTCCCATTTTTTTTTTTTTTTCATACATTTGTCAGTGTATATAAGTTTGAGTTATTTATAAGTGATTAATAGGTTATAGAATTCGCATAAAGATTAAACGAAGAAATAATTATAATCTAGACCAGTACGTAATAGAATTGATGTCTATAGAAATAACGTATTTAAGTTTCGTTAATTTACTAACCAATTAGTGCATCCTCTCTAAATTTATGAGATAATTTAACTAAATACTATACTTAAATTCAGTATAGTAGAAAGAGCTAACTCAAAGCTCATAAGAACTCTGGATAAAAAAGCCTTGAATTCCTATATTTTTAAATAAATTGCAGTATTCTTAATTAAAGAAATCGATTCTAAGGGGGTGTCAAGTAGTCGCACTTAACTTTTTGTCGCTATATTTCTTATCATCTGATAAGGGTTTGGGTTAAATTGATAATTGATAATTTTATTATAAAAAGGTAGATGAAGTTTCTAATTTTCTCTAAATGTTTACAAGATAAATATGTATTTTAAAATTTGTAAATAATTAATTTTAAAATTCATTACGAGTTGTTTTTTCCAATAGAATTCAAGTTAAAAATATCTTTATATCAGAGAATCCAATTCTTTTTATCGTTGACTGTAAAAGGAGTGCTCAAGCAGCCTTGAAATGAACTTAGTATTCTGCATTTAAATTATCCGTTTTGTTTTAGTATAGTGGACTTTTTTTTTAAGATCCAATAATTATAAGCATAAAGTTTTTTTTTTTTTTTGTATTTTGACATTATTTACTGTTGGTTTTATATTATAAATTAAAATGACGAAATTGTAAAATGGATTTAAAAGTCTAACCTTTTCCTATTCAATTAGACATTTTCGTATTAAAACTTTTTTTTTTTTTTTTAGATTATTGTTTTAATATTCTAATTATTTTGAAACTATTAGTATGTTTTTAATAATTAAACACAGAATTTAAATACATTTTAAAAGTTTTAAAATTTATGATAAAATATTTTAGATTTGTGTAATGATTATATAGTAGTTTAAATTTAGTTTTAAAAACTAAAAAATATGGTTGATTTTTGTTTCTCGCAGATTTTTTCACAGCTAAAAAATTTAAATTATAATAAAGGTTTCTTCTTAAACATCCTGAATTATTTTTATTCTGTATTTAATTATTTAATTTAGAGTGTAATATATTCTTAAATCTTGTTTAGAGTAAATCGCTTTTGATGAGCTATTTAATATTGATAAACTTTTTTTTTTTAAGAATCGAAAATGTAAAATATATTCTTTTAGTTTGAACTTTTTTGTTTTTTAAGATTTTCTACGGTCATTTTTTTAAATATTTCGAAATTTTTATGGGTGAATTGCAAATCAGACGTGATGCTAAACAAACAACTTTTTTTACTATATTTGTTTACACAAATATTTGTACAAATATACAATTATAAACAACTCAGAATTTGATAGGTTTCAGTCTACCTCTCAATGTATAAATATATATATATATATATATATATATATATTATAAAAAAAACTTGAAATAATAACTAATCATTTTATAAAAAATAATGGAAATTATGTTAGTAATATTAACAAAAGGCTTGTTTTGATTGCTTCGAGTGTAATTGTCAGTATGAATATATACGTTTGCTTAATTAATCTGTTTTTGTTTTTTTTATTATAAAACCTTTCAAGTTACATGCATGTTAATATAAACCAAGAATTTTTATTTATTGCTTAATGCATTACTGATATTTATTATCGGTATTTATTTGTTAAAATCACTATAGATAAAGATCAATATAAAAAACATGCATCATTCATTATATAAAGACTAGAGTTTATAGATTTTTTTATAAAAGACATGAAAAATTGCAAATATCACTTTACTTATACAGATACTTTATATTACTAAATTTTACATTTTACATTTTAATGCTACATAAAAGTCTACAAATAAATAAGCAATAAAATCCCATTTATATTTAATCCGTCACTTGTTAAACTCTTTTTTATTTTTATTTTATTTTTATTTTATTTTATTTTTATTACCATTCTGCTTTTTCTCTAAAAACTAATATGAGTAGTTAAATCCAGTCCCAATAATAAACCTAACCATTATTCAAAGGTGTAATTACCCGGGTTTGAAACAACCGAGGTTTCCCCGTGCGAAATAAAAACGTTTTTAAACATAAATCTGGGGTTAAACCCCGCGATTAAAAGAATATTTATAGGATTATAAAATTGGGGAGAGATTTATAAATTTTACATGGATAATAATTTTATCGTAAAATTAAATTATCAATAAGATTGAATTTTTTTTATTTTTTTTTTTTTTTAATCTTTTAATATTTACAATGAAAGGAAAAACTTCAGTTACATACATTTTAAAAGGTTCAGTAAGAAGTATTAGTACTGGGAAACAAGCTAATCCACTAGTTGGGAAACCAGTTTATATTGTCTCTTGTGCAAGAACACCAGTAGGAAAATTCTTTGGTGGATTAAAATCATTAAGTGCAACAGATTTAGGCAGTATTGCAGCAAAAGGGGCTATTGAAAGATCTGGTATAAAAGAATCTGACTTTGATACAGCTTATATAGGAAATGTATTGCAAGCAAATATAGGACAATCTCCAGCTCGTCAAGTTGTATTAAAATCAGGACTACCTGTAACAGTTGATGCTACAACAGTTAATAAAGTTTGTTCATCCGGATTAAAATCAGTTACATTAGCAGCACAGTCTATTCAAGTTGGCCAATCTAATGTGGTTCTTGCTGGTGGAATGGAATCTATGAGTAATGTTCCTTATTATATTCCAAGATCTCTTAGTTATGGTAATGCAACAGCAGTTGATGGAATTTTAAATGATGCTTTAATCGATGTATATGATAAAATACATATGGGATTATGTGCAGAAAATACTGCAAAAAGAGATAATATTAGTAGAGAAGAGCAAGATGAATATACTATTGAATCATATAAAAAATCATTAAATTCTATTGAAAATGGATTATTTAAAGATGAAATAGTACCTGTAGAAATTAAAAGTAAAAAGGGAAGTATTATTATTAAAGATGATGAAGAACCTTCTTTAGTAAAATTTGATAAAATCAAAAATTTAAAACCAGTTTTTGATAAAAATGGAACAGTTACTGCGGCAAATGCTAGTGCAATTAATGATGGTGCATCAGCTCTTGTCCTTGCTTCAGAAGATAAATTAAAGGAATTAGGAGTTAATAAAGTTTTAGCAAAAATAATTTCATATGCTGATGCTGCAACAAACCCTATTGATTTTACAATTGCTCCGTCGCTTGCAGTTCCTAAAGCTTTAAAAAAAGCAGGTTTAACTATAGATGATATATCAGCATTTGAACTCAATGAAGCATTTGCTGCTGTTGCTATTGTAAATACTAGAATTCTTAAATTAGATTCCTCAAAAGTTAATATTAAAGGAGGTGCAGTAGCACTTGGACACCCTGTTGGATCATCAGGTTCAAGAATTTTAGTAACGTTATTAAATATTCTTAAGGAAGGAGAATATGGTGTGGCAGGAATATGTAATGGAGGAGGAGCTGCTACTGCCCTTGTTGTGCAAAAAGTTTCAAGCATATAATAATAAAGTAACAATTGTGGATAGTAAAAAATAGCATAGTTTTAAACAAACAGATAAAATAGAAATCCCCTTGCGCTCTCTAATGGGCTAACCTCGAAGGAGGCTTTAAGGGGAATCGACAGGTGTATCTAGAGTATCGTTGGTATTATTTTATTGTAATTACGTAATTTATATAATGTTTAAGATATTTCAATGGAAAAAAATGCAAAATGATTGTTATTTTATGTTTTACAAAAGTGTAATAAAATATATATACACATGTTCATACATATAGGTATATAATACCCATGATTAATCGTCATCACTACTTGATTCTGATTCAGAATCTTCGCTTCGTATTCTGTATTCACCTATTCCAAATAGAGGACCTACTTTTAAATTCCAGTTTTCATCCCATTTATTTAGGGATTCCTTATGAGCACCATTTGTAATTCTGTTTTTAACATTTGAGTCAGAAAATATTTTAATAAATGTATCAGCCATTTGTTGGGAAGATTTTACAGCAAAGCCATTAATGTCATTTTTAACCAACTCCTTTAAAGCAGGAAAATCTAAGGCAACTACAGGAACACCACAACCAAACATATCTACAATTTTCATTGGTAAATCTAATCCAGAACTAGAAGTGTGTAAACTAACGCCTAAATCAGCACAAGCGATAATTTTTGGATAAAGTTGAGGTTCGAGCCAAGCAGTTTTTATTTTTATATTCTTATATTGACTATTTTTTTCTTTAATCTTTTTTTCAAATTGTTGTTTAAGAGGACCTTTTCCAGTAACAATTACAAATAAATTTGGCAAATTTTTATTTGTATTGTATAAATCTAAAGCATTTAATAATAAATCATAATCTTCATCAATAGTATAAGAAGTTGCAGTTATTATAATTTTATCATTTTTGTTAAAATCCTTAAATAATGGATTTGATTGTAAAATAATTAATTTTTCATCTAAAGATAAAATTTTAAAATTTTGTGTAGGTCGATCATATAAAGGAATTATTCTTTTACCAGGGATTTTCCAATAAGTCATTAATTTTGAACCCATTGAAATTGAAACACAAAAATGAGCAAAAGCACGAGTTCCAAACCAATATTCATAAAATTTTGCAATAATTACAAAAGGATGATATGAACCTAGTTTTAAAGCTAAAATTGAATAACCAAAATTATGCCAATCAATGAAAACTTTTGTATTTCTTGATAAAAATAAATTAAATAATCTTACAACACCTAATACTGGGATTGAAGGTGGATTTTGAACTAATAAATAATCAGCACCATTTAATTTATTTAATAATGAAAATAAATAAAAATGTTGTAAAATAACTTTAAAAATTGCAAAAATTAAATATGGTAATTTAGAATATTTTTTTCTTTGAATTTCTGGTATATATATTATTTTAATATTTGAATTATTTATAATAAAATCAGGTAAATCTTCTCCATAATAACCACATAAATAAACAAAAACACCACCATTTGCTAAACTTCTTGCATGATATAACATACGTGGTGATCTTGATAAATCTCCTAATACTAATACAATTGCATTATTTTTATTATCATTTTTAATTTTCTTTAATGCTTGATAATTTAATGGAATAGCAAAGAAAAATAAAATTGGAAGCGAAAAATAAAACAACAAAGCTATTGAGTATTTAATCCACCATTCCATGGTTATTAATTATTAATTAATACTAATTAATTATATGCTCCCTAATTTAAATTACTGTTAATTTTATTATGTGTATTATATATATTATGTTATATATATTATATTATATATATTATATTATGTATATTATATTATGTATATAATTGGCATTTAATATCAATATTATCATATTGCAGTTCAAATCATTGGCAATTTTATTATGTTTCCATAGAAATGTTTATAAAACTAGTTTTATATATGGGTTAAATAGTCAATCTTAAACTTTTAATTAGTATGTGATGTAATTGTTATTGGGAAATATAATGTTGGTGAATATGTATGATATAATATGATATAGTATAATGTAGTATAATGTAGTATAATATGATATAGCTGATATGATGTAGTATAATACAATGTATTAATATACTAATATACTAATATAATAATATAATAAGCTAATATAATATAATAATATACTATAATATCATATAATCATAAAATATACTAATATGATAATATGATAATATGATATAGTGTAATATAATATAGTATAGTATAATATAATATAATATAGTATAATATAGTATAATAATATAGTATAATAATATAGTATAGTATAATATAATATAGTATAATATAATATAATATAATATAATATAGTATAATATAATATAATATAATATAATAACAATTTAATACAATCATACAATCATACAATCATATAAATGGAGTCACAATAATATAGTATTAACATCATTTTCACTTTAGAATGCCAAACAGTTAACATTAAATAGCATTTAGTTATTTTATTATAAACATTATATACATACATCTATACATATATAACATACATTTACAACATATATTTATACATATATAACATACATTTATACATATATATACATACATTTATACATATATATACATATATTTATACATTTATAAAATATTTATATACATTTATATACATACATACTCCCTTCGTAGTAGTATTTTCTATTTGTTTCCTTATTTTTGCTTTTATGAAAAACTTGAATTTAGAAATCGTTTAATCTCATGTTTTAGATTAATTTAAATAACGCATAAATAAATATAAAAAGTCATATATAAACATAAATAATAATAAATAAATAAATATTATATAATAGTCTAAGTAATATTTAATTTATTTGCAGTTGGGATTTTTTAAAATAGAATATATTGTAATTACCATTAAGGTAATATATTACTTAATAATTTATTCGATATTTAATTTACCATTATATCATTTATAATTTATATTTAATATTGTATTATAAACAAAATAAGACTGTTATTATACTCATAATTAACATTAACTTGCATTATAGTTCATGATTGCTAATATATTAGAATCATAAAATTTAATATATACATATATATATATATGTATATATAAAAATCACACAATGAGCCATATATCTTCGGCTATTCTATGTCTTAGCTTTGTGGAATACTTTAAAACCAAAAATATTGAAAATTTACACTCGATTGGAAAAATTCTTCTAGATGTATTATTTACAACATGTTTATCAATCTTATTCAGTTCGATTTTCACTACTAAAAATATAGTTCAGAAAAAAATTACCAAAAATTCATTTAATTTAAAAAATTCTTTATCTTTATTCTTATATTTTACTATAATCTACTTCTCTTTATTCATTTTAAACTCATTTCAAATATCTGTTTTGTTTATTCTTGCACCTGTTTTAAAAAAAAATAATAAATTCTCAATCATATTTTTATTAATATCTTGTTCATTTTTAACATCAACTTTATTTAATTCTAATAATTTTGTTTTGTTTTTTTTCGCTCTGTTTTCATCTTTTTTATTGGCTTTTTCTTTACATTTTATACCTTACAAATATTCATTTTCTTTGATTTTTGAAAATAATTTATCAAATATATTTCTTTCATGTGTTTTTTTATTATCTAATTTATTTTTTTATAAATTTTTTCATATACAAATTCCATATTTATTAGTTATACCTTCTCTTTTAGGTTCATTTGCATTTTCAAAATTAACACAAATTCAAAATTTAATTTCATCTTCTTCATTATCTTCAAATTCATATGTTGCTTCAATTATTATTGCATTTTTCATAAATTCTTTTGTTACTTTTTTCCTTTCTATTTTATTTCCAATTTATATTAATTTTAATTTATTATATATTTTTTCTGATATTATTATTGTTTTCATTTTAATCTTTACAATATTATCATCAAACAATAAAAAAGATATCCCCAACATTGATAATAATAATAATAACAATATTAGCAATGTAGATGATGATAAAAAGAAACAGGTTTCAATCTCATTTAAAACTTTACTCTCTAATGAAAGTTCAAGAAATATTTTCTTTTTCTTATCCTTGAATTTTCTATTTATGATTATTCAATTTTCATACTCTATATTTTCTCACTCATTGGGTTTATTATCTGATTCAATTCATATGTTTTTCGATTGTCTTGCTTTATTAATAGGTCTATTTGCTTCTTTATTATCACAGCTTCCTCCTTCTACTGAATTTCCTTATGGTCTTGGTAAAGTGGAAACTGTTTCAGGATTTGCAAATGGTGTTTTATTAGTAGGAATATCTGTAGGCATCTTTATAGAAGCTATAGAAAGATTATGGTTTCCAGTAGAATTAGAAAGAACTTCAGAATTACTCGTTGTTTCTGTATTAGGTCTTGCTGTAAATCTTGTTGGAATATACGCATTCAATCATGGGCATCATCATGGTCATGGCCATGGTCATGATCATCACCACCATGGTCCCGCTGATCATTCTCATAGCCATTCTAATAATCATTCTCATAATCATGCGCATGGAATGGTAAACTTTTCTATACCTTTTTTGTCTAATTGGACTCGACAGTCTGTTAGTGAGTCTTTAGCTAAAAATGATGCAAAAGATGATAAGGAAAGTGAAAAAATAATTAATGAGAATAATGAAAATCGACATCTGAATACACATGAACACCAACATAAACATGATGACTATACTGATAAAAATGAACATAAAGATACGCACACGCATGACCATGATGATAAACATCACAAACAAACGCATAACACTCAATGCGAATTTTCTTCCCAAGAAAATTCTAACATGCAAGGAATATTTTTGCATATATTAGCGGATACTCTTGGTTCTGTCAGTGTAATACTTTCAACTTTATTTACTAAAATATTTGGTTATTATTGGCTTGATTCTCTTGCCTCTATGTTTATAGCCTTTTTAATTTTTATTTCCGCAATTCCTTTAGTAAAATCCACTGCAAATGCTTTATTACTGACTGTATCTCCTGAAATGGAATATATTCTGAGAAACATTCTTGATGATGTCTCCGTTAACATTTCACCTTTTGTAGTATCATATTCAGAACCCAGATTTTGGTCGGATGAAGGTGGTATTAAAGGAATCATACATGTTCAAGTGAAACAAGAAACAAGCGTAAGAGAATTGAATGATATTGAACGAAAAATTAGAAATAGAATGAGCGATGCAAATGTTAATGATGTATATATTCAAATTGAATATACAAAATAGAATATCTTTTTATTTACTATACATATTTTCTTGATTTTCTCATTTATTATTTACTTGTTCAATTCCATTTGTTAATATAGATATTTAATGACTTCCATGAACTCTTATTTTTATCATTTTAATGTTGAATATGCTTATGAGTCTTATTTAAATTTGATATGTTTAAATGATATTCTACAAGTATTACAATAATATACAGAAAAACTAAAAGTGTCCAATAAAATATAACTGTCATAAATTCATAACGATAATATAAACATCAAATTCTGAATTTAAAATTTAAACCCAAAATTAACTATAATATCAAGTTGTAAAAGTCTTACAAAAACAGGCTCATAATTGTCATAACAATAGATAAATAAATAAATAAATAAATAGAAAAAAAAGCAAGCAATAAATCATAAATATTAATAAATAATAATAAATAATAAATATAAAAACAAAAACAACACATAAAACTATAATTATAAATAAAAGTCTAGACAAATCTTTATTTCGATTTTGGAGAACGCCATAACGACGGTGTAGAAATAAATGGGATATCATTGTTATAAGAATCTGTTTTTCTTTCCTCTGAGCTCTTTGGTTTTTCTTTTTTTACGTTAGGCTGAATCAAAGGCGACAAAGCCAAATTTTTCATTTTTCGAGCAGCAGCTAATGTGCTATTACTTACATCATCATTTATATTATCAGACCCTTGAAATTGGTTCTGAGATGGAGCTGCATCCAAAGACAGCATTGGAGGTGATTTTAAAGAAAATGAGGATCTTCTAGATGACCTTGTAGAGGAAGATAAACTATTGTCACTACTCGGGATTCTCGATTTTGGATTCCATAAGAACGATGGAGAAAATGTTAAGGGCAAATGTTTCACTTCATTAGATTGGATTAAAAAAGATGTATCAGCAATCAATACAACTTTCCATTTCCCTATTATAGCTCTTGATTTACTCGAGTTGGAATTGTTATTAGAATTATAACTAATATTTCTACTATTAGATATTAGATTAAAATTGCTTGCAATTATTCGATTAGAAGGTTTAATTAAAGGCCTAGCTATTGTAATAGAACATAATGGAATTTCTCGTAGTACAGGTTTACCAGTTAAACCACCAATTAAAGCATTGCATAATGCACCATGTGAAACAATAATTATAACATTTTCTTCTTCGCCGTTAGGATTTCCATTAGAATTTGATAAAGTGCTATCACTGTTATTATTTTCATTATAATAAGAGACGATATTTTTTAAACCATCACAGGCCCTATTATGCATTGTAAACCATTCTTCCCCATAAGAACCAGCATGGCCCATTTTTAATGGATTCCAAAAATTATCTAATACAGAAGAATTTTTTTGCATTTTTATCCAACCCCGTGAAGAAAATACCAAAGACATGTGATCATCTTCAGGAGGAGGAGTAATACCAGAATAATAATCTAATGTTTGCCATTCTCCTAAAACACTATCCATTTTCATTGAAACGGATATTGGAAATGAAGGTTTTTCTTCATTATCAGGATCATTCTCATTTTCTATTTTATTCTTATAATCAATTAAAGCTGAACAAATTTTATATCCTGTTTGAACACATCTAAGAAATGGTGATGAATGTACAATAATATTTAACCTTTTAACTAGTGGAACTTGTGATGAATCAGAAAATAAGCTAACCTTATTTTTATCATTATCTATATTATTTCTATTTTTTAAATTATCAAAATTTTCATCATTACTTTCATTATTCCCACTAAATGCATTATCAAGTGAATTTTTTTCTTTATATAGAGTATCATTTAAATTAGATTTTTCAGATAAATTAAAAGAAGAGTTAG
Organism: Botryozyma mucatilis; assembly: GCA_030571375.1. NCBI lineage: Eukaryota > Fungi > Ascomycota > Trigonopsidomycetes > Trigonopsidales > Trigonopsidaceae > Botryozyma > Botryozyma mucatilis. Next base: position 197,087 of record JAJLXO010000148.1, on the reverse strand, counting down.
AATTAGAATTAGAACTGGAACTGGGGTTAGAATCTGAAATAATATTTAAATGTTTTCTATAGGAATCCTGAGCATCATGAACAAGGTTAACTATTTCTTTACTTAGCTTTTCAGCTTCATTAAATCCATTTTCTGATAATGGTGTATCGTATGGAGTTGGTGAATTTTCCACCCATTGATGATCTACTGCATCAAGTCTAGAAGCATGCCTAACAACCAATAAAGAAGTAATCATATTGATCTGTATTCTATATATAAATATATATGTATATATTTGCCATAAAATAATATTTTAAAAAATCAACTTTTAGTAAAACCTCTCTGACTCATAACTACTATTGTGCTTTAAAATGGTACTCCTTAAATTTTAAACTTTGATTTTTGAGGGGTGGGAAAATTTATTTCGGAGGTTTTCTGCGAAGGAAAAACTAAGCATTGTTACTGTATTTGGAAATAGAGTTTTTCCGGTAAACACGTGATCAACTCTTAGCATAATAATTTATTCGCTAATAATTAAATTAATTGTCATGGTATTAACTACTTTTATTTATTTTTTTCCCCTATGTCAATTTCAATATTAATAACTTTTGATTTTTTATATAGCATTGTTAACTATAAAATTAATTGTATTCCTATTATATAGGTTTACGTTTTTATTATTATATGCAATATGCAATATGCAATATGCAATATGCAATAATGTAGTTTTATAGTGTTATTATTTAATGTTAGTTGTATTATTATTATATTTTTTTGTATATTATATTAATTATTTACAATAGATTTAAATTTTTAAATATAATTTAATTGATTAAAACCATAACAAACTAAAATATAAGAATTGAAAGAAGTAAAAAGTGTAAACCTAAAAAAAAAGCTATGATACAAGAAAAGAATAATATAAACTAATAAAATTCAAACAAAGAAAAGAATTGTAATGTAAAAGCGTAAAAGACATATGCAAAAAAAACGTCTAAAATCTATAATGCATAAAAGGGTATTATCGTAGAAATAAATATACAATCATTAAAATTACCACATGTTAGCACCTGTCTTTACTGATTTCAAAATACCAGCCTTTTCAAGATCACTAAATAAGTTCAAAAGCATCAAATCACAGTTATAAGAAGCAATAAAAGACATTGTTACTGGAAGATATTCAGTAGTGTTAGTAACAGTGGAGTTGTATGCAACTTGTCCAATAGGAACAACATAATCTGGAGCACCAGTGAAAGAAGAAATTCTACCAGCAGACCATCCAGCAGGGACAGAAGGAGGAGAATAGTAAGTATTTCTATAAGAAGTTGCTCCACTTGTTTGTGGATATAAAGTAAGCGATGATGAACAAGCTTGAGCATCGGCTTTGGCCCATGAATCTACCCAGAATGAGTTAAAGGTGGTCATATTCTCGACAGTTGCATCATAAAGATCAGAATTATTTACACCCCAAGCCCAACGACTCTTTGGTGTAGGATTAATAAAAGGCTCTTGTCCATCATTAGCGGCCATATAATCAGAAAAGAAAGGATTCTTAAGTAAAGAAACTTGTTCAACTGTAATTCTAAGAGGATAAATATATTGAGTTAATTCAGAAAGACTTTCTGATGCATTAGCAGGATGATGTTCTGAATAATATTGTGTGAAATTAGTGGAAGTAGAATTAACTTTCAAGAAAGATTCAAGTTTGGAAATAAAATCATTAATAACTGGTACAGCAGCTTTATTAACCTTAGCAAAGAAATCAGATGGAACATTTAATGTTGTAGGATATTTAGTAAAGTTTGATGGTAAAGTATCATACCAGACATCACCAATAGTTTTGAAAAGAGAGGCAGATCTTGTAAGATAACCAATTGTATCTAAAGCAGGTGATAAAGGCATAACATTATCTAAAGGTAAAGAACCATGAGAAGCACGGTTTCCATAAACACCTTGGACACCAGCAGGACCACGGATTGAACCACCTGTATCAGAACCAACAGTAAAATCTAACCAATCATAAGCAGCAATTGCGGCACCAGAGCCTGAAGAAGATGAAGAAGGATCTTGATAACCATCTCCACGTGGATTAAAAGGGGCAATAATATCAACCCAATCAGCAGTTGCACGTTCACCATTAGCAAATTGTGAAGGTTTAGTTTTTCCGACGAGAATTGCACCAGCGTCTAAAAGTTTTTGAACTGAAGGGCAAGTTACATTTTTCTTTGGATATAAATCAAAATAAGCACGACAACCGCATCCAGTTTTCAATCCAGCGATATCAAAGATATCTTTTACACCAAACCGTAAACCTGCTAAAGGTTTATCAGCAGTCGCCTTATAATATAACTTGGACGGCACAGCAACTGAAACATCAGCAGCAGGACCATTGTTAGCAGATAATTCTTGGAAAGTACCATCCATATTATCAATAACACCATAAGAAAAAGCAGCTTGATTATCTGGATATAATCTCCATGCTTGGAAGATATCACCAGTATAAACATTAAGGAAATAAGGACCGTCAGGAAGAATAGTTGAAGGAGTTTCAGGAGAAACATAAGTCCATGAAACATTATAAGGTAAATGAGATTCCATTATAGAAATAGTTGCATTGGGTACTGATGATTGAATATAAATAGCTTCTAAGAATGAAGTTGTAAATACATCATCAGATTCTGAAAAGGATTGTACGGTACTTGAAAGATCATAAACATTGAATAAAGTTTCATTACCAGAAAAGATTGTTAAAGGAAATAAATCTGAGCTACCTCCAGCTAATTTAGAAAGACTAGAAGAAGGAATTATTCCTGAACCAACAGGTTTTGGTGGTACGAAATAATCAATTCCACCTAGAACAACTGTTCTACCTGAATTGGAGAGTTCAGCCTTGGCAATAGACCCTAAAAGGGCAATTCCTATAGTTAAAATGGAGAAATACATTATAAAGATGGGAGATTAAAGGAGAGATGAGTTTATGAATGTAATTTTAAAAAACATTTTGATATACGAACATACAATGTATTTATATACAATACGAATCAAGTTTATAAAGATAAAGAAGTAAATAATGAATAACAAAAAGAATCTACGCACAATATAAAAATGTCAAATTATTTGTATTTATTGGTTAAAAAATGGATAGATAGGAAATAATAATGTAAACAAAAGATAGTGAAGCGGAAAAAGTAGATAATAATACCCTATTACTGTGTAAAAGAAAAATTCATTATATAATTAATTCTCAATTAAGAAATATAAACAGTTACTTTTTAATTTGCTTAAAATATTTTGTAAAAGGACTAAATTTTAATTAGCAACCGGAAATTAATTATTTTTATAATTAATCATCAATATAAGCGATTTAGATCTACTGATAAGAATTCCTTTATAAATTGTTAGTAATTTTCTCAAAGCAGATTTGCGTATTTTATTAATAATCTTAATAGTAAAAATATAATATCTATTACTGAAAAAGGAAGGTATTTTAATTATTTTAATAGAAAGCTCGGCGTTAGGTGATTTAAAGCACCTTAATCGTTATAAATGATAGGAAAATAATGTAAATATCTCATTTAATTTGCACGCAAATAAATTATAATAATATATTAGCTTTGAAGTTCCATTTCGATTTTCTCCGATTAAATTCTTCGGTTCATATTTCTCCGTCTGCGCTTTTCTTGTCGGTTCTTTACTGGTTGCTGTAATACATACTCGGTTTCGTGAGATTGTACTCCGGAAATTAATATGTTACTATGAGAAAAATAAAGCAGATTTAACAAAATAATTTAACAATTAATTCTATTATTTAATTAAGTATGCGGTAGAAATTAAAATCATCATATTTTTTTAAACTTTTTTCATTCTATTTATACATAGGAAATATCTACGGAAATATTTTGATGTATTTATTAAATTATATATTATATAAAATAGTGTACCGTATAGCATATTCTACTTTATTTATATGCAAAATAAAGATCGCACTGTTTATAAGTATAATGTAATATATGTTTCCATTTGTAGTAACTAACATACATAATATATACATATTATATTATAATACTATGTACATTCTATAACATACATATTATATTATATACTATTTACATTCTATAACATACATATTATATTATATACTATTTACATTCTATAACATTACTATTTAAATACTATATACACATACTAATCCGCGTACTCATTAACCATGTTTGCATTATTCTCCACTACGTAACTGGATAAGATATCCTCTTGCGCATTTTTTTCTATTAACTTATCATCCTCCAAAAGTATGACCTTCCCCCTATCCGAACCAGTAAGCTTACCTCGTCCACCATACATAACAGCACTTGCTGGTGTGTTCCTAATTAATCCAAGGGTATTTTGTAAATCAGAACCATCTGCAAAACTTTCAAATTTTAAAACATATATCCTATTTAACCCTTTAAAATCCATCCCTACGATATTCGATAAATTAGAAATTAAGAAATCAATCTCATTGTTATCTTCTGATTTCGTAAAAAATATATCTGCATCTATTAATTTGGATTTATCTTTAATGCTTTGAATTACAAATTTACCCTTTTCTATTAAAAGTATTCCTGTATTCAATCCATTTTGGTTCATCATTTCTCCTATTTTGATTACTGATTTATTGGCAGGAATTATTACTAATGATTTTTTCTTGCCATCTTTGTTCCAAATTTTTTCAATACCCATAATTAATTTATTATCAATAGGTAAATTCTTTTTTCTCAATTCATCATTTATCTTCCTTCTTTTTTCCATCCAATCTTGTTTATCCTTCTTTTCACTTGAATTCCATAAGAATTGGCTTTTTTGTAAATGAGGTAGATTCATGCTTTTTAAAATAATTTCTTCAGTTGGTTTCGTTTTTTTAACCTGATAACAACTAAAATCAACATTACCAATTGTATTAGATTCAATTTTAATAGAATCAAATCCATATCTTATTAAATTATTATCAGCTATCCAATTCTTATTTCTTATATGTACTTGTAAATCTTTATTTGCATTTGAATCAATAAACAAAAATTGTAGAGGAATCTTATTCAATGAAATATCAGTAAATATCGCAAGTTTCCTTACATTAATTATATGATCAATTAATAAATCAGTTGGACGTATATGTTTTTTATCCCTCTTAATCATATCTATTGAAGCAAATGTTGGTAAAGGATTAATCACTTCCATTGCTTCATCCACAATAATTGATCTTAAATATCTTGTAGAATTTTGTAACAATTTATGATTCTCTTCAAATAAATCTAATAATCTTTTAGGAGTAGTAATTAATATATGCGGATAAGGATTTTTATATAAATTATTTAATTGAGTAGTTGGATTTGGGAAAATTTTATCTCTATAACATATTTGTACGATTTTATTCAATTCTAAAGGAGCGCCACGTGTGATTGATTCAATATAATGATAATATTTATAAGCAATATTTGCATTTGGGACTATTATCAAATGACCTATAGAATCTTCATAATATTGTTTAGTTGTTAAGACATAAAGACACATTGCAAGTGATTTACCGCATCCAGGAGGTCCTTTAATTAATATAGAATCACCTGTACGAAGAATTGCAAACATTCCTTTTTGAAAAAATGTTGGTTCAATAATATCATTATTTATAAATTTTTTTAAATTATTAGAAACAAGTTCAGGAATACCAATATCGTTCCAATTTTTAACATTATAAGGGTTAAAAGCAAATTCTTTTTTTTCTCCAATATTTTGTCTACTGGCAATATTACTTATTAACTCATTTCTATAAGATTTATTATAAATATTTTTAATATTATCTTTCAAAGTCCAGCTTTGTTTTATGCTTTTATTATTATTCCTGTTATTATTATTATTATTGTTATTATTATTATTATTACTACTTTTGTTTTTACTTTTACCTTTATTTTTAATATTTATTATATTTTCTTCTTTATTCCCAGTACTAATTTTATCTCCATTTTCTTTAAAATCATGTATATATTTTTTACTATTTTTATTTAAATTGTTACCTTTTAAGAAATTAATTTCCCATAAGAGTTTATTAAATCTGTTTTTCCTTAATGACATTTTGTATACTTTTAAATATGATAAATTATAAATTTTAACAAATCCTATATTAGATTAATAGTAAAAATTGCTTAAAATTCAATTTTTTACTTGTGTTGTCATAGTAATTATGGATAATTAAATAACTTTGTAGTAATAAATATAAGACTCTAAATTCAAATAAAAGTTCGTATTTTTAAAATGGCTGGCGAGAAAAAATAAATCATAAAAGCTGGGGTAGACATTATTAGTTCGGTAGTTTTATGGAAAAAAAAAAAAAAAAAACTTATCGAATAATGATTAATTATTAGCATATTTAAATATTTATTTTTTATTTAGAGAAAACAAATTTAAACAAAAAACAAATAAAAACGTAATATTTAAACACATAAAACATAATCCAAATAAGAAAATTTGCATTGCAAAATTATTTAAGAATCATACAAACTACATAGAGTTGTATAAATACATAAATACATAAAAAACACAACAAAATATTTAATAACGTTAGAATTTAACACGTAACCGCTTGAACAACGTTGGAATAGTTACTGTATGATAATAATTCAGTATACAGTTATTATAATTTTACTATATTATATTCAAAATTAGTCGCTATTCCAACCTCAAAAAAAACCATTTTTGCATGACAACGTCTTTTTTCCATAATAAAATTGTTATTTTATAGGCAAAAAAGGAAAATTTGGTAAAAGATTAGAGAATTTAAGTTTGATTTTTTTAAAATATTTTTAAATTATTTTAAAAGACTTAATAAAATAATTATTAAATTTCTTATATATACGGTATATCTATTGTTCATTGTTATTTAATCGGTTTGGTTATTTCTAAATTGATATTTTTGAAAATATTAACTAACAAAAATTAGCTTTCTCTACTTGTTTTTTTTTATTTTTTCAGAGATGACATAATTTTTTCTTTTAGTAATAATATACATTACAAAATAAATATTTAATAGTTATAAAATAGATTTTTTTTGTACTTTTACAGTATTTAAGTACTTTTTGAACTAGACCGTGCTGTTTTTCTTTTTCTTTTTCTTTTTCTTTTTCTTTTTTTTTCTTTCTTTTTTCTTCTTTCCTGTCACCTTTTCCATACCCACATTAATGTCTGATCTAATCGTGGAGAAATCCTTAAAAGCCATCTCAGAAACCGAAAATATTGCTTCCTTTTCAATCATTCGTATAATTTCAGGTGGAATAACTTCTTTTCTATTTTCAATCATTTCATTTTTTGCTTACTCTATACCTAGCTTTTTTATAACTCTTCTAGGGAAAAATATAAGCATAACTTTATCATTTTCTTCACTTTTATTGGCAATTTTTGTATTTGCCGCTTCAATCGCTGCAATTGTGAGATATAGATATTTAACAATATACTCAAGATTAAAAAGCGAACCCTACAAAAGTGAACCTAATATTGATATATTTCATTCTTATACAGAAGATGATTTAAAACAAGGTTTTTCAAGCTATATTGATGAAATATTAAGTGCAATAAAAATTTTCGGATATCTTGACAGAAAAGTTTTTCATGAGTTAACTAGACAAATTCAAACTTGTAAACTTGATGCCGGCGATATTATGAGAATCGATGAAGAGACTGGATTTTGTATCGTAGTCGATGGTCATGTTCAAATATTTGTTAAATCTGGGGATGCGACTAAAAATGATGATTTTTTACCTTTTGAAACAAATGAAGATGTAATAATTGAAAATAATGAAAAATATAATCTACTAACAGATGTCAAAACTGGTGCTCCAATGTCTTCATTATTCTCAATTTTATCTCTTTTTGTTGAAAATGATCCCTCTCTTAAACACTCGGCACGTGATTCCCCAGATTTTGCTAAACCAGCAAACTACGATTTATATGTACCTCCTATCCCTTTTTTATCTGATTCTGTTTCAAATAATGATTCTCAGACACCATTAATTGAATCTGAAGCTAATTTAAAAGAAAGTGGCTCTTTTCATTCTATTCCTCCCAAAGAAACATCTCCATTAAATCCTTCATCAGATTTTCCATCTTATCATGGTCCAACAATAATTTCAAGGGCCAAAAAGGACTCTTCTATTGCAATTATTCCTGCATCTGCTTTTAGAAGATTGACAAAAATATACCCTAAATCAGCTGCTCATATTGTCCAGGTTATAATGGATAGATTTCAAAGAGTCACATTTCAAACAGGTCATAAATATTTAGGTTTAACTCAGGAAATATTTCAGACAGAGATATCCCTTAATGAACACAGTAAATATGATCTTTCAATGTATTTGCGAGATGGTGCTTTAGAACGACTTAAAGATCGATTTAATGAAAACAAGGATGAAAGAAACTCTTCCCAAGATGGTAAGGGGACGATATTATTTAAACATAAAACAGGTGTATGGCAACAGCATCCTACTACTTCCATTCGTGACGAAAGCTCGGTTTTCTTAAACAAATCACATCAAGTAATTTTAGATCCAAATATCACACACCCAGGCGATATTCTAACTAGTGTCCCTCTTTCGAAAATTGGTACTGGTTCCGATGGAACTCCCAACTCTTTATCGAAAAAAGCAAACTTCCATATCAATAGTTTCAAGAATGATTATGAAACTGAAGAAGCCATATTCAAGCAAGCAATTGCTGATAAAATGTTTCAGTTTCTTGGATTAGATACTCTCGGATCGATAGGTTCTCATAAACCTAATCCTGATTCGGCTCCTTTTAGATCCTCAGGTCAAAGCAGCCCACGTTTTAGCGCAGTTTCAGATTTCAATACAAATAAAAGTCATGAGCGGTTTCGAATGAGGTTAAATAGTCAAAGTGCTGCATCTCAAACTTCTTTTTCTCATCTTCATCGTTCTGAAAGCTTATCATCCATGACCAGTGAAGACACATATTCTGTTGATGGTGTTGCTATTACAGCAAAAGTTCGACAGGTATTTGAAAGTAATATTCAAATAGTTCACTATTCTAAAGGAACAACTATTATTAAGCAAGGGTATAATGTTCCAGGATTATATTATGTGATAAATGGATTTTTAGATGTTTATTGTGCCGATTCTTTACATTCAAATAGGCAGAATTTTATTTATACAGTTAATCCTGGTGGCGTGGCTGGATTTCTAGCTGCAATTTCAAGCCATAAATCATTTGTTAATGTTAAGGCCAAGACTGATGTTTACTTGGGAATGCTTCCTGTTTCATGTATTGAAAATGTCTTTGAACGATATCCTGTTGTTTTATTTAATATTGCTAAAAGATTGATAGGGTTGCTTCCAAAAATTATTCTACACTTAGATTATGCTTTAGAATGGCTACAAATAGAAGCAGGGCAATCTATATATCGTAAAGGCGAAGATGCTGATTCTATACATGTTGTGTTGAATGGTCGGTTAAGAGCTTTGATTCAAAGAAATGATGGTAGATTGGATGTATTAAAGGAATTCGGTCATGGAGAAAGCATAGGTGAATTAGAAGCGCTTACGATGGCCTCAAGGCCTTATACATTAACAGCTATTCGTGATACTGAAGTTGCCAAAATTCCTCGTGCTTTATTTGAATATCTCTCAGTTGACAGACCAAAAGTCACTTTTCAAATCACACGACTAATTGCAGCCCGACTTAAAACAGCTGTTAATGACTCTTCAAAGGAGGGTCGCGAAATTAAGACACAGCAAGAATATATTTCCCATAATATTAAAACAATTACTATTTTACCAATTAATGATGGAGTTCCAATTAATGAATTTAGTCAAAGGCTGTTGCTTGCTTTTTCTTACATTGGACAAAATACTCTACTTCTTACTCAAGCATCAATTCTAACGGTACTAGGACGGCATGCTTTCACTAAAATGGGGAAACTAAAATTATCTACATATCTAGCAGATATTGAAGAACGATATGATACAATTTTATATGTATGCGACACTGGTATAAATAGTCCTTGGATGCGAACCTGTGTTTCTCAAGCTGATTGTATTTTAATGACAGCCCTAGCTGACGGAAGTTCCTCAATAAGTAATTGTGAGCGTTTTGTTTTGAGTATGAAGACGACTGCAAATAAGGAACTTGTTTTAGTACATCCTGAACTATATGTTTCTCCTGGAACCACACATCAATGGCTTCGGAATCGTAATTGGATTCACAGGCATCACCATATACAGATTTCATATGTATCAAATTCTGGGCCTCCAATTTCGTCCATAGCTAATAAGATTGCAAATTTAAGAAACAAGATGCAAGTTTTGCACGACGAGTTACAAAAATATGCCACAAAACGTGCAAAAGTAAGAAGGAAACCAATATATGCTACGACTCAAGTTCATAAATCAGATTTTGCAAGATTAGCGAGACTGATTTCAGGAAAAGCAGTTGGTCTTGTTCTTGGGGGCGGAGGAGCAAGAGGGATAGCACATATTGGAGTCATTCAAGCGTTTGAGGAAGAAGGTATTCCAATTGATATAGTGGGAGGAACATCAATAGGATCATTCGTAGGAGGTCTTTATGCTAGAGAATCGGATGTTGTTCCGATTTATGGACGAGCTAAGCAGTTTGCGGGAAGAGCAGCAAGCTTTTGGAGATTATTATTGGATTTAACTTATCCAGCTACAGCCTATCTCACAGGGCATGAGTTTAATAGGGGTATATGGAAGGCCTTCAAAAATTGGCGTATAGAAGATTTTTGGCTTCCTTTTTATGCTAACACTACTAATATTACTCATTCTCGAATGGAAATTCATACACATGGATACGCTTGGAGGTATATTCGTGCTTCTATGTCATTGGCAGGACTGCTACCACCTATTACAGATGACGGAAGTATGCTTCTTGATGGCGGATATGTTGATAATTTAACTGTAGCATATATGAAGAAAATAGGAGCTGAAGTAATTTGGGCAATTGACGTGGGTAGCATGGATGATACTTCTCCTATGATGTATGGAGATACATTATCAGGATTTTGGGTTGTTTTCAATAGATGGAATCCATTTTCAAAGCATCCTAACATACCTAATTTTGCTGAAATTCAAGCTCGTCTTGCATATGTATCATCTGTGGGTGCATTAGAAAAAGCAAAGACAATGCCAGGATGTATTTATATGCGTCCACCAATTGATAACTACGCTACTTTAGATTTTGCAAAATTTGATGCAATTTATCAGGTCGGATATCAATATGGAAAAAAATTTATAGCAGGTTTAAAAAAGAAAAAACAATTTCCAAAAATTGCTGGAATGAGTACAAATAAAGATCGTCCAAGAACTAGTTTAAGCCGAAGGAATTCAATTTAATTTTTAATTTAGTTTACTCTGCAAGTTAAAAGACTTTTATTTATTTATTTTTCAAATGTAAAATAAAATTATTAAAATAAGTTTTCATTTATTATTTATTATCCATTACTCTACTATATAAGTGTATCTTTCTTGTTTTTTAAATAGTTTTATGGAAACTTATATAAATTTATGCATGCCGATGGTATCATTATATTCAATACTCCAACTTTCCATCTATATGAGACCAAAAATCTTCAATAAATTGTTTTTGATTTTCACCACCTCTAACAGCTAAATAGACTCTGCTATCAATTTCAGTTTCAAAATTACCAGGATTTCCACTTACTACTACTCCGCCCGTTTCAGCTAAAATGGCCCATCCAGCGCACACATCCCATGCATAACATCCTCCTTCCTATAAACATATAGAACATACAGTAATTAGCGTTATTGAATATATATAAGATTAAAATAAATCAAATCAACTAAATGATATAACTAATGTGATATAATAAAAAAAATAATTAACAAACTAGTCAATTTTTGATGGTTCAACATACCCAATAAGCATCAAGACTTCCAGAAGCTACGGCACAAAGATTAAGTTCTGCGGATCCTAAAGATCTAAAACCATGAACCATGCCACCGTCTGATTTTGCCAAATTATTAAAGGTCTTAGTTTTAACATGAAAATTATTTCCTTCCCGAGTAGAACCCCATTCAATTGCAATAAGTGCTGAATTAAGAGATAAGGGAGAAGGATTTCTTCTAGAAGGAATAGGAAGTTTAGTGCTTTTATTCAAAAAAGCACCTTTTCCCTTAATAGCAGTGTAAAGTTGGTCAAGAAAAGGATTATATATAACACCCACTACAGGTTTTCTATCAATGGATAATCCGAGAGAAATACAGGAATGTGGAAACGAATGTACAAAGTTTGTGGTACCATCAATTGGATCAACAATAAAAGTAGGCTTCTCGCTGAGTTTAGAAATACCTGGTTTATAAGTTTCTTCACCTAAAAATTCAAAATCTGGAAATTTTTTAGATAACTCTGTAAATACATATTTTTCAACAGCAGCATCAGTTTCTGTAACAAAGTCGACAGCTAAAAACAATAATATAAAATTTTTTTTTGTTAATAAATTTTATTAAATTAATTTTATTTTTAAATTGTTCTTTGAAAAAAAAAAGAAAAAAACTTACAATTTGTTTTATCCTCCCATGATATATTTCCTGTTGAGGCCAAGATCATTCTTCCTGCCTCTGCGGCAAGTTCTATAAAAGTATCATGAACTTCTTCAAGATTAACATTATATGAAGAATAATTCTTAGTATCACTCATTTTGTGTGCTTTTTTTTATAAATTTTTTTAAAGTGAGTCTTTGAATATCTTAGTATTTCACACTTTAAATTATTTTATATGGATAGAGTATATTTTGCTATGACGAACAATAATAAAAAATGACGTTGACAACATGTTTTATTTTCTGGAACAAGGAAATAAAAAAAATAGCACTTCTTTCTAAAATGCTATTAATTTGATCTCTCAGTTATGTAAATAATATTCATATTTTTATTAGATTTAATTTATAAGTCTAATTTTATGTATTTAAGTTTAATAATTTTTTATTCTTTTTTTAAAAAAAAATACAATCTCTATTGAACCAATTTTTAAATAATTTAAGATTAAATAGTAAACATAATTTTTGTATTAGATATTGTACATGTAAATAAAGTGCATAGTAAATAAACAAAAAACAATAACAAATGATAAGAAAGAAAAAATAAAATATAAGTTAAAAATAAAAAAACAAAATAAAATAAAATAAAACATAAAATCATAAATATTCTGAAATTCCTCGAGGACCAGAATCATTATAATTTTGTCGTGTCATTGAAGAACCTTCAAGTGAAGAATAATTACTAGTAAAAATTAATTTTGCATAAATTTCAGCACCTAAAAAGAAATAGTCTTCGTTTTCGTATCCTTTCCAATCTGGAAAATGTTCCGAAGGTTTTGCTAGTCTTATTGAAGTTGGGGATTGAGAATATCCAGACGTGGATTGTGGTTGAGAAGTAAAAATTCCACCTGGAGTATTTAATCTTGTATTGCGGCCACCGTATGAAGGAGTACTATAACCAGGTGTATTGTGTGAACTTGAAATTTCAGAAAAAGAATTGATATGTGAAATATAAAAATGACTATGTAGCAATAAAAGAAGTGATTCTTTTAAACCTTTAATATTAAAGCTTCTTCCCATACAACAAATATTATTCCAGCATTCTTGTCTTTTAGATATCTCATCAACTTTTGACATTGATAAACCTATAGCTTCAGAAATAGATTCTAAAAGATCATTTGTACCAATAAAACGTTGTCTTCCTACAGTAATTTTTTCATTATTTGAATCTATGAAAAAATTTGAATCGCGCTCGCGATTTGGAATATCTGGTTCTTGTTGCTCTTGACCATTTAACTTATTCTTCGCCTTTTCCCGCTCTTCTATAAATTCTCTTGTTTTACCAGAGGCTACTATAGCTGCTACATCAATTATACCATCATCTTCTGGCGTATTAAGATCATCATTTCCATCAATATCATCACCAAAAAATCTTTTAAATTCTTCCGCTGAAGCATCATGTAAAACTTCATAAATTTTAGACTTTTTAAGATCTTCACATTGTTGCCATGATAATGAAGGTAAATTTTTACTGAGTGTATCTGTAATATATTTACCACCTTTATCTATAATAACCTGAGCATAAATTTGAGGAGCGTAATCGATGACTGGTGTAATTTCAGTTTTTGATTCCCCAATATCTATGACTAAACAATTTTGTTGATTGAAAGCATAAGAAGAAGCTAAAGAACCTTGTAAAAATGATAACGCACCAACTTTAAGATATTCAAAACAATATCTAGTTAACTGTTCATAATCTGTTGGACCCCATTGAGAACTTGATAAAATCAATAAACCAATTGGTGACTTGATATCTGTTTGATTTTTGGAAACTGTTTTAATAATAAGATTAATTAAGTAGCAAAGAGCAGAAATATTTACAATCTTTCCATTTTTAATAGGATAAATTTCATTTTCAGTGTTTCCTTTTGAAAGAAAATGATTTTTTTTACCATTTGGATTTTTATAAACACGTGTAGGAATTTGTATACTTGGCACTGGTAATGATTCTGGAATACCATAATGTGCAAGAGTTAATTGAGATCCCGGTGCAATAATCTTAATAAAAAATATTAGTAAAATGTTAAACAAATAACAATATCGTTTACATGTGTGATATAATACATTATTATAAAAAATAATTATTAATAACTAATATAAAGTTCAACACTTACAAGAACCCGGTCATCACGAACATGTGCCATTTGAACTAAAACTTTTGGAATCTCCAACCAAAAAAAAAAAAAAAAAAAAAAAAAAATCTTATTCAAATAAATTTCTCTCTTATCATTTAAGAAAACAAATTTAAAGCGTTTTAAACAAGAATAGTAATATTATACTTGATTTAACTTTACTTATTTTCTATTAAAATTATTACTAATTTTAATTTGCAAGTTCTCAAAACCAAATCTTTAGTTTCGCTAAGAATAGCCGTAGTTACAAAATAATATTTAAAAAAAACCGTGTACATATAATTTAATAATTAAAATGTGTTGCTATGTATTAATTCATTTCGCTTATTATCTTTGTTTCTATGGATAGATGGCCGAGTGGTTATGGCGCTAGGTTCAGGTCCTAGTCACGAAAGTGGCGAGGGTTCGAATCCCTCTCTATTCAAGATTTTTGAATTAATTTATTAGTCTTCAATAGAGGAGAGTTAGAGATATCGCTCACTTTATATAGAAACATAGTCATTTAAATAATGATGACGTATCTTTAATAAACCATCTTACTTTATAAGTAATTAAATATTCTATAATTTAGAATTATTTTACTTTCTAAAGGTTCATTTTAAATTTTATTATTTCACAATGGGAAAAAGCATTGTTGAACTTCCCAGTGTAACTCTCCAATCTTCAATCAGAGAAGTAATTGCCGATATTATTACTGGAAAGGTAAAAAAAGATCGAATTTTTGCATCTTGTAGCTGTAAGGGGAATTCAGTTCACGAATATATTTCCGTTTATAAAGAAAATGGTGATATTAAGTTTAAAGCCGAAAATGGTTCAGGTGGAATTTTTTTAGAAAGTCTTAATGATGTAAGTTTTTTTTATATATGTTTTTATATATATCACCATACTTACTTTAGAAATTTACAACTTGGAAAGTAAATTGCCCTTCTTTGAACATTTCAAACTACACTGTCTATGCTCCTAGTAATATTTACACTTCATCATCTAAATGTAGGTCATATTATATTTTTTTTTAACTCAGGTTTTGATTGATTTTTAATACTGATAATATTCAATATTTTATGATCTTATTAATTGTTTTGTTTATTTTTTATATATACAGCGATTGAGTCATTTGATTTATCTCCTAATCAAGAGTTTTTTCTCAGCGGGGATTCATATGGTGAATTGACAATTTTTCCAACAAAAAGAAATTCTTTTGAGCAGGTATGAATTTTCATATAGTCATATAATTTTGTTTTATACAGAACAATTAACTGAAGAACAGAGAAATTGGGATGCTCATTTTACTTATATTTCGTCAACAAAGATCTTTCCTTCTGGAAAAGCTGCTATAACAGTTGGAGGGGACATGCTTATAAAAATATGGGATTTAGTTGATAGATCTAATCCCAGAACATTTAAGCCCAAATCTAAAACTAATTGTATAGGAATTATTGGAAAGGGACGTAACGTAGCTGGTAAGTGAGATTTTTTTTTTTTTTGTCATAATAAATTTGGTTACTTCATTTTAGAATCTTACTAACTATTTTTGCTTTAAAAAATATTCAGCTGGTTCACAGGATGGATGTATCTCTATATGGTAAGTTTCTTTTTTTTGTTAGAACAAAATTTATTAATTATTTTTTTTGATTAACTTATATTTTTATTTTGAAAAAGGGAATGCGGTTCTGCTGAGGTTGTTAAGCAGATTAAACCTGAAAAATCTATTTTAAAAAATCAAGGTGCAGTAACTTCTCTTTTAGTTGCCACTTCAAATGAAAATTTAGACTCTCCAAGTACTACCCGATCAGAAAATGATCTTCTATTTGAAATGGATGATAAATTATTATATGCAGGTCATGAGAATGGTTCTACAGCTTTATACGATTTACGCGACAATAAATTACCACTTGTCTTTGGTAATGATGATTATCGTTTAGAAAATTCAAATTCTATCACAGCTATTGCTAGTTTTGATAATATTACAATTACAGGTGATGCATCTGGTGTGATAACACAATGGGATTTAAGAAAACCTAATGATCCAATCTGCCTTTTTCAAAAATCTTCTTCTTTAATTAATAGTATTTTTTACTCAAAAAAAGATGATTCCGTGATTTCAATTTCTTCTGATACTCTTCCAATAAAGTTTTCGTTATCTGGCAAATCAATATGTAGCTTTTCTGGCTTGGATAGTCCATCAACTGAAGCTATCAGCAGAGAAGGATCATTGTTCGTATCTACAAGATCAGATGGCATTTTTCGATATTAGTTTTCTTTCTTTTACTATTTTTTTTTTTTTTTTTTTAGTAATAGTTCACTTTAAAACTTTAATAAAAACTTAAGTAAATGAAATTGTATATTATCTATAATTAACTTCATTTCTTAAATAAATTAATAAATGACTAAATATAATTAATACAATATAATACAATGCAAAGTATTACTCTAATAATTTAAAATACAAATATAAATATATACAAAACCGTTTTCACCATAATCAATCACCATAACAAAATATAATACAAAAAATTATATCAAATCAATTGATAAATTAATAAGATATAAAAAATACTCTTTCTTATTTCCCTTATTTATGTGTTTGCGTAATAGCCGTCTTCGACAAATTTTATCATATACTCATCAATACTTCCAAAATCATAATACATTTCATGAATGCTATGACTTTCGTCATTAATTATAGATGCCTCGGTATCATTTAAATCTCCAGTATTATTTGTTATAACATCAGTCCCCTTTTCATCCAAATCCATATCTCTTGATGGAGACCCACTTTTCTTTGTTAATGATATATCAATATCGGTGTTTTCATTCAAGTCATTAAAAACTGAACCATTATTGTTCTTGTTATTATTATTATCATTATTATTACTATTATTATTATCTGTAAAATCTTCTTCATCTACTTCTATCTCTTTCATAGCTTCCTTAGCTGCAATAACATCGTCATTATCTTCAACTTGAGATATTGATTTAGCAAAATTAGAGCTATCTAATTTGTCTAAATTAAGATTATCAACAGCAGTTTCTCCAAGCATATCTTTTATTGATACCTTTGATAAATAATCTGTAGTAAAATCACCTTCTTGAATAACAACATTATCTAGCATGGTTTTCTGTCTTGCTTTTTTCAAAATATTTGATTCAATAGTGTATTCTGATACAAGCCTATAAATATGAACATCTCTTGTTTGGCCAATTCTATGACATCTATCTTGGCACTGTTTATCCATCGAAGGATTCCAGTCAGAATCGTAAAACACAACAGTATCTGCACCTGTTAAATTGATACCTAAACCACCAGATCTAGAAGATAAAATAAAAACAGATATCCTTGGGTCATTATTAAATCTTTCTGTCAATAATTGTCTCTGTTCAATCTTGGTAGAGCCATCAAGTCGCATGTATCGTAATCCATGCAGGTTAAGAAACCTTTCTAAAATATCAAGCATTTTTGTCATTTGAGTAAATATGAGAACTCGATGCCCTGCTGGGATCAGCTCGTCTAAAAGAGAAGATAGTTTTTGCAACTTCCCGCAATCATATTGTAACAGATGTTTGTCAGGAAATGCAATAGAAAGCTTGACCCTAGAATTATGAAAAGGTGCATCAAGATTGAAACTTGATGACATAGACAATAAACTATTAAGTTTTGGAGTTGAAAATAACTCATACATACCAGGAGTTACTACATTCGGCGTCACGCAAGCAAATTTCTCAATAATTGGATCAACTTTCTGAGCGCATTGATCTATACTCGCAAAAAATGGAAAGGAATTTTGAATAGAAAAATCTTTCATCTTTAAACCACAATCTGCTTTAACATTTTGTATTAAATCAATCCCATAAATTGGAAATTGTTGTGCTCGCATGTTATTTACGTATGCTATGTGACTTAAGTGAGAAAGCTCATAAATTGAAGTATTTTTTTTCAAAAGTTTACACATTCCAGAAATTGTTTTAGTATCAAATTCTTTATCAGATTCATCGCTTATCATAAAAGAATCAGCTAGCTTTTTTATTTTATCAGTAGCGTCAAGTGTCTTAACTCGATTCGAAGCCAGTTGAGAGCCTGAAGCATGTGCAGGAACTAAATTTAAAAAGGATAGCTCATTCGTTTCATCAGTTAATTGTAATAATTTTCTTTGTTTCAATAAATCTTTAGGTTGATAAGTTTCAGGAATAGAATCTTTCATTGCATATGATGTTACTATAGGCCGTACTTCAAATAGATCAGGATGGTTGCACACTTTACGAAGTTGCATTAAACAATTAATTATACTCAAATAATTTCCAGAGGCTAAAGTTTCTTTTGTTTTAGCTCTAGACATAAATTCATCATAAAGATTCCTTTGTCGTTTAGAAAGTCGACAAAAAACCACATGCTCATATTTCGCTGGCATCTGCTTTTCAACATCAGCTTTGATGCGTCTTAATAAGTATGGTCTTAAAACACGATGTAATTTAGTAATAATCGATCTTGATTCATCATCTTGTCCTTCGCCTTCTATTAATTTATCTACCGGCTTACTAAACCATTCCTGAAAGTTTGCTAAATCAGCAAACCCCCCTGGTAAATCCTCATTAGAATTAGAAGCTGGCATTAAAAAATAAAGCAAAGACCATAATTCAATCAAATTATTTTGCAAAGGAGTTCCAGTTAGTAAAAGCCTATGCTTTGTTCTAAAATTTAATAGAGCCTGCCAACGTTGTGAACGAAAATTCTTAATATTATGAGCTTCATCTAGTACCATATATTGCCATTTTTTCCTTCGAAATACAACTTGATCATGCAGCACTAATTGATAAGATGTAATACAAACATGCCAAATATTTTCTTTATTCCATCCCTTTCTTTTTTCTCTACGTTGTGCAGGACTACCATAATAAGTCATAATTTTAAGGCCTGGAGCAAATCGCTTAAATTCCATTTCCCAATTTAACATTACACTTGTAGGCACTACAATTAAATGTGGTCCCCAATTGTTTTCAAAGCAGGCTAAATATGAAATCAGTGCAATGGTCTGGATAGTCTTACCTAAACCCATTTCATCAGCTAAAATTCCATTTGTATTACTTTTGTAAAGTCCAACTAACCAATCTAGTCCAGCTTTTTGATATGGACGTAAAGACCCTTTAAGTAAAAATGGAACTTGTATTTGTTTGCTTCTATCTGCAATATGTGCTTTTGTTGAATTATCTACAGATTTTTCTATATTAAAATTATTTTCTGTAGGACTATTTTCCTTGTCATGAAAAGGTAAAATATGATCTTTTTGTATTAGCTGATTACTAGAGTTGTTATGTTCAAACGAATTGTACAATTCTGAATTATCAACTTTTTCATCTATCGTGTCATTATGTAAATTAGTTACAGAATTTGAATTTTCTGTTTCTAAACTTTCTATTTCAGATGTCATGTCTGTATCAATACGTGTATTAGAGTCACTCTTTATTGTTTCAAACTTTTCATTTGAGGAAATTCGATTAGTGTTCAAATTATTTTTACTAGGTTCATGTATTAGTTGGTTTTCTACTTTGTCATTTTTGTTATCATCTTTTGTAGTATCCATTTGAGATTCTAATAGCTGCGTTGAATGTTGTAAAATTTTATCTAGTTGCTCTTTACCTTCAATTCTTTTTTGCTCCTTTATTAACACATCTTGCTTATGTAATGCAACTCTATAAGCAATCTTCCATTTTTTCTTAACTTCATTCGCTGTCCATTTCGCTAGTCTTCTAATTCTCTTTTCTTCTAATTTTTGTTCTTTTTCACTTGCACTATTTAAACGTTTAAAGTGAGATTGTATCATGGAAGAGATTTTTTTTGCTCTCGAAATATGAAGCTTTCTCTCTTCATTGAGTAATTTTGAAAAATGAAGTGCATGAGATATCAAATAATCATTGTGAGTAGGGGGTTGTGGAGGGGGAACAAAAGGTTTTTTGTAAGCTGCAGGATGTGGGTCTGAAGAGTTTGCAATAAGATCAAAAATTCCAAGATCCTCAATTCTTTTTCTAACTTCTGCATCTTTAAGAACTCTTGCTTTGTGCGTATCAATTAAAACATCATCATTATCGTAAGAGATAAAAGAATCTAAATATTTTTTTATATTATTACCATAAGTTGCAGGCTCTACTATATGAAAAGGATGCGTTATAATAGGAGAGGGAACATTGTATTTTATTTTAATCTTCGGTAATGTCATATCAGTAGAACTTTCCTGATAATCTATATCTTTGTAGTAATTTTGAACAAAATTTTCGTCTAAATCACTTCCTGAATGACTATCATATAAAAAATTAAACGAATTTAAATCATGATTATTTTTGTTTGTTGATTCTCCGATATTCGTATCAATAAATGATAAAGATTCTGATCTTTTTGTTTGTACACTTCCATTAGAGCTTTCATTGAAGTTTCCAGGAGGTATTTCATCTGAAAATAGACCGTCGTTCATAAAGGGTAAATCATCTCCAGAGTTTGTTTCATTTAAGATAGGCAATTTATCTCTAATTGGTATTTCATCTACAAGGGATATTTTATCTTTAAGTGTCACCAAATTATTAGGTAGTAACATATCTATAGCTGGTTTGCCATTTTCAGCTGACATTTCGCTCATAGCATGGAAGTTCCTAACTGGAGTGCCATGTACGGAAGATGTGTTTGTTTGCTCTAAGAAAGATAAAGCATTTTCAGCTTTTTTAGAAATGCGTTTTCCTTTTCTTTTAGGCGTTTCATTGGTATCTGTTTGGTTTGTCATATTTTTATCCATATTAATTGTAGGGGTGGTAATATTACCATCATTCCATAAATTATAAGGTTTTTTGTATTCTAAAAAAGCGTTTGTTTTTTCCTGTTTCGCAACTAGTGGATCATACTCAGTAAGAGATATAAAATTATCTAAATGATATAATAATCTCACTTTATCATCTTGACTTTCACTAATAGTAGATAATGCTTCTTTTCTAGTTGAAATTCCTTGATCTCTTAGAGAATTAAAAGATTCTTTTAATTTCTTATACTTTTGTGTGCCATTTAAATCATTTAAAGATTCTTTCAATCTTTTAGAAAGCAAAAGATTATTAAAAATTTCATTATCGTCATGACGCGTTCTTTTTTTTTTATTAGAGTTATTAGTTTGTGAATCTGGTTTTTCTTTTAAGTTAGAATGGAGAAAAAAAAAAAAATCTAAATAATAGAATGTAAAAATGAAAAAATAAATAAATAAATAAATAAATAAAGGAACTAATAAGACATACCTAAATCTTCATTATTCAATCCCATGCTACTTTTATATTCTCTCGAAGGAGACATGCTTTGCAATAGCAGACTATATTAAAAATCGTAGGAAAAACATGAAATTTGTATATATTAAAAAATAATCCAATCGAATTATAATAATTAAAAGATCAAAAAAAAAAAAATAATAATAATAAAATCTGTTCCTAATTAAATTTTATTAACCTAAAAAAAATTTATGCAAAAAATTTTATAATTACAAATGATGTTTAAAAAAACTGTATAGAGTATTTATTTATTTTATTTTATTTTATTTTATTTTATTTACTTTTTTTCAAAAAAAAAAAAAAATACAAGAATATTCAAAAAATAATTATTAATTATTAATTAATTAATTAATAAAAATAATTTATTCATTGCTACTGTAAGCCAATTTTTAATGCGAACACAAATTTAATGTGGCGTAAAACCAGAATTAAGATGGGTAACTTTAGAATTAGAATAATTTTCAGTCACCACTAAATAAAACTACAACAATAAGGCTAATAAAAATAAAAATAAAAGTCCTTGATATATTAAAGGTTACTTTTATCATAAAGAAACTCTTGAATTACTAGCATTTATTTTTTCCAGCTTATTTTCATGTTATTAAAGCACTTTTTTTTATTGTAAAACGGATCATTAAAGGCACTGGTTAATAGCACACCAACCCTTTCTATTAATTTTTTTTTTTGTGTAAAGATTTTCTAAGTCCACCCAAAACTAAAAGTTTGTAAATAAATATTCCGGGTAATTTCTATATACAGTAATTTAATTGTGAGATCTATTAACCTTCTAAAAAAACAAAATTGCCAAATTTGTTTTCAATCGTACAATGATAAATAATACAAGTTTGTTTTTAAAATAAAATAATTTATTGTATACAAAACAAAAGAATAATGTGATTGGTTTATAATCTTTATTTTAATTATTTTAAACATAAAGTAAACAAATCCTGCTTGTTCTTTTTACACAAAACTTAACTTAATGGTCGTCTTATTTTGTATTCGTCATAGCTTGCTAGCTGTTTTACAAAATATTACGGTTATATCTTTTACAGAGAGTCTTTGTATGATGATTACAGAATAAATAAAAAGAAAAAAGTATTTCAAATAATCATGTTTGTTTTTTACAATAACGTAAATGATTATTACTATATTGTAATGTAATTCATTAATGTTATTTTTAATGTATATTTATGTCTAACATAAGATTTTTGTTTTTTATTTTTTTTGTATTTTCATGATTAAAAGTGCAATATTTTCTAAGTTTCTTCTATATCTTTGTAGTAAACTTTTTTTTTTTTTTTTTTTGGCAATTTAGTCAAGTAAATAAATAAGATCCACATGATTAAATAAAGTAGAATGAAATCAAGTAAATTTATTGTTTTTCATTGTATTGCAATTACCTCGATAGGAAATATAAATTATATATCTTAGAGAATTATCAGTCCGGAAATGTTTCGTACATCCACCCCCCCATGAACTTACATAAGCAAATTAGAACTTTTTATCATATACAGTAATTAACAATATAAAAAATATATCTTAAAATTGCATTTAAATGATGACTTTATTTTAAATTTTAAGTAGTTAATAAAAGTAAAATTAAATCTAAAGAAAATACATAAACTATTCTTATTTGTATAGAATCACAAAAAACATTTGTCACTCAAAATTAAATTAATTATTATGGAAAGCGATTTGGGACAATAACCGTTCCTAAGTGTAGAAAACTATCAAAACAGGAGCGGTTCAGTATTAAATTGCTTAATTCTATATTAAAGTTTATATAGGCGAAAAATTCTGAGCATTACTCTATATTTATAAAACATAATATATACACCATTTTAATGTAGTTTAATAATAATGATAAAATTATTGGGCTTTGTTTCATTTCTTATAATATTATTATAGAATTAGTTAATTTAAAAACAGATGTAATTTTTAATAATGTAAAATTAATAACTTATTTAAATATCAATAACCTAATGACGTTTTTTTAATTAAATTTATACATTCATTTTTTAGTTAGACATGTAATGCCCACTATTTATTTATTATTTATAGATTGACATGTATTGACATTTTACTATTCCAAAGATAAATTTTCCAAACTTAACGACTTGAGATCTTCAAATGAAGGAACTGTTCCTTTTGGAAAATAATCCTCAATCAGTACTTCTCTATCTTTTTTGTTTAAAGACAAAATCTCTTTTGATGAGTATGTATCCGTCAACTCTTTAATCCTTTATAAAGCAAAATAGTTAGTGAATATAAATTCATGAGAAAATGTGTAAATGAAACAAAAATAATCTAAATTGACAAAATAAACATAAATATCTATAATTACCATTTCATTCTATTTTTAGAATGTTTTGAATCAGGAAACTTCTCCCTTAACATTTGTCTAATTTCTCCTGTCGAGTTTATAGCTTCACCAGTTCCAGCCGGAATGGCATTTGAAATTGCATTTTTAATTGTGTGCGCCATACGAGGTGATCTCCCATTAGTCGATATCATTATTTGTAAGGGACCGTCTCTATACATTGATCCAAAATAAAAATCACATTCAGGGGGGACATCTGCAATATTCACTGGTATTCTAAGTTGTTTACAGATTTTATATATTTCTGATGAAACAACAGGATCATCAATTGCCACAAGAACCATAGAAATTGAATTATTTAAACTCTCATTATTTGAATCAGAAATACTAGAGCCAGCATGTAATTTGCCGGACTCAGTACTAGGTAAATCCAATAGCCTATCAAATTTTCTCGGAATATGTTTTACTTGTCCTTTTTTGATTCTGTAAGAAACTTCTTTATTAAGTCCATCTGGTGGACATATTACTGTCACTTTTGCATCAGCATTCAATAGATGATAAATTCGACCGGCAGCAACTTCTCCTCCACCAATAACGAGAACATGTTTATCTAAAACTTTAATAAAATAAAAGTAACAAAAATTAACAAATAAATTTATTCAACGCACCTTTAATCTGCCACGCGAGAATCAAAGACCCACCGGGCACAATTTCTGGAAATGCTTCTGTTATCAAAAAAAAATAAAAATAAAAAAATTTATATATTTGTACATTAGTAAATTAATAAAGTTAGAATAATTGTTCAATATTTTATTCACCTTTATCCATATGTAAAACTAATATTCAAAGATAGAATTATATTATATTATTAACTGAAAACAATATGTAATAAATAATAAAACAATTGCTTTTCTTTAATACACTTACAAAATACTGAAAAAACTTAAAAAAATTTAAAAAATCATTACAAACATTTATTATTCATATTATACTAATTTTTAAATAAACATTCTAAACATTCTAAAAATAAATAACATGGATATCATAACCAAATTTTATAATTAAATAAATAAATCATTAATATTTCCGTAGAAAATTAACTAATAAATTATACATTCTCAAACCTAATATAAAATGCCCTTTTTCTTAAAATTAAATACCAGATTTAGCAAAAAAAATTAAAAATTTGTGAACTGTTAAATAACCCCATTCTTAATAACCATAAAAAACAGCTTTTCTTTCCTCCCTTTTTTTTATTTTTTGTGTTAAACAACAAAAAAAAAAAGATAAAAAAAATAGAAATAAAAACAAAAATAAACAAAAAGAATAAAATAAAAGAATCAGAAATCAATAAACTGGAAACCAAAATTTTCAACTTTAAAATTTAAAATAAATAACAAAAAAACAAAAAAACTAAAATAGAAAAACAAAAGTTGAATTTTTTTAGTGAAAAATCATACCCCAGAACTACCAAATTGTTTGGCCCAATCTTCATAAGCCTTTAAGCCATCTTTAGAAACAGAAGGTCTAATATATTTTAAACTATTAACAAAATCGATATATGAAATAGGCCGAATATGTTCTCCAGGTGTATCTAGTAAACGTTCACCAAGCTCTCTTAATGGGCCCATAGCAGCATCCTTCGCTAAAGCAGTCATGTCAGATCCAGAAAATCCTTCCGTTAAATTTAAAATCCCTTCAATGTCATATTTAGTTAAAGAAATATTTTGATGAGCTAATAAAGTAAGCAATTGCGCTTCTCTTGTATATCTCTCAGGCAAAGGAATATATTGGCGACGTACGAAACGTCGACGTGCTGCCTCATCAATGACCCATGGTAAATTAGTCGCAGCTAAAACTAAAACTCTCTGAGCATCATTTCCATGATCTTTTCCTGCCGCCGCATGTTGAAGATCGCTCCATTGAATTAAAAATTCTGTTTTGATACGCCTAGAAGATTCATGCTCCCCGTTGTCACTTCTTTGCGCTAACAAAGAGTCTATTTCATCTACAAATATAATAGAAGGGGCAAGCTCTTTAGCTAATATAAATAAAGCCCTAACAAGCTTTTCAGATTCACCAAAATATTTTGAAGTGAGTGATGATGCTGAAAGTGAAAAAAACGTAGATTTAGATTCAGTGGCAACGGCACGCGCAAGCATTGTTTTACCAGTACCCGGAGGACCAAATAAAAGCATACCTCTCGCTGGTTCTCTTAAACCACTAAATAAATCGGGACGCAAAAAAGGATAAACCACAGTTTCTTTCAAACTATTCTTTGCAGTCTCTAAACCAGCAATATCCGACCAATGTACTTCGTCTCCATGTACTACAATCTCATTAAATATTTGACGAACGATTTTTTCATCTATGCCATTCACTTTCTTTAGTAGTTCTTTTATTTTCTTTTCATCTTCCTTTGCTTGTAAATTATCATTTCCACATTTATCATCATCATTATCAGCTAATCCATTATCCGTTCCTTCTGTAATAACTTCTTTTTTAGTGGCTGAAGAAGATGTAGCTGTATTTGGTTTTGAGCTATTATTGTTCGTAGAATTATCCTTGCTTGTACTTGGTCCATTAGAATTTTTTGTGGAACTATTTCCTCTTTGAGATTTATTAGACTGTGATCGGGTATTTAGTGAAGTCGAAGAGTTATTTAAATTTCCATTATTATTATTGTTATTATTATTATTCGAAGCATTTGAAGAAAAATTAGGACCATTTGACGGAACTGGAGATTGTGAAGGTCGGATATTACTAGAAACACTACGATTAGTAGCAGATTGATGATTTTGTGGCGGAGGAGAAAGCCTAGAATTAGAATTAGAACTAGAATTGGCATTCGCTAGTTTAGCTCCAATCACAGCAGGAGGAGGCGATTTAGCTTTAGGACGGGAAAGTGGTACAAAATGTCTCTGACGAAGCGACGGAACTAATCTTCCAGAAGATGCAGCTGTATAATATGTACGATGAGTAATTGTATTACTAGTTGAATTAGAATTAATACTACTAGTAGAGCTGAGATTGCTGTTACTAGAGTTAGTACTATGGTTAATATTAGAAGAGGAAGCTTTTTCATTAAGCGATAAATTACTTTCTTTGTTAGATGGTGGTCTAATAGCCTTAGGCTTTATAGTTATTTCTTGTTTCTTGGTAGCTACTTCTCGCGTGGTAGCTGAAGAACTTTTAGAATTAATTACCCGAGTAGTTTTCACAGCTTTTTGTATAACATTGGGTTGCACTATTCGAGGAGATGGATTTACAATAACTGCTGACGCTGCAGATACAGGAACTGGGGCTTTCAATGTAACGGAAGACCTTTGCTGCTGATAAATTGATTGCACATGACCTGTAGCCGAAGCTGGTAAAGTAGGATTTGAGTTTGAAAGCGCAGAAGAGTCGCTACTGCTATCGACACTACTACTAATATCATTACAACTGACATGACCATTCAAATCTTTAGCAGAAACAGGCGAACTATCATCTATAATTAAATCTTTTTGTGAAACAGGTAAGTTTTGCTCCATATTTAAGTCTTTACCTAAGGCATTAGAATTCTGTTCCATATTTAAATCTTTAAAGGAAAAGCTTAAAGTATCTTGGAAAAACTCATTATCATCACTATTAGTTTCATCCTTTGTTTCATTCTTTTGTGGAATTTTAGGAGGCAAATCAGGAGGTCTTTCAAATTGTGAATCGTCTTGTACAGGAGGAGAATAACTGAACTCAGCTGGTTGTGGAATTGGAGGAGGAGAATAAGTAGGTATATTAGGAAAAGATGCTGAAGACTGCTCAGCATCATACGTTGTTGCAGGAGAATTTGAAGCACTTAAAGCCTCGGCTAGCAATGCAGGAGTAGAGCTTCCAATTGTAAGAGGAGAATTCAAGGTAGGCGTAGGAATAACATATTGACCTTCAAAAGGATTATCAGCCTTTAAATGAGGTGAAAAAGAGTTGTGAACATTTGAAGAATCATTATTTATATGGGCGTTGTAATATTGAGAAGAAGAATCAACTGGTTGATCATTCTGTAATGAAAAATCGTTAGAAGGAAGTTCATACTGTATTTCATTACTGGTGTGCGGATAATATGAATTGTTATTAGATTCACTGAAATTTTTATACTTGCTAGAGTCAACTGAAAATTCTGAAATATTTTTAGAAGGTATATCATCATCCAGATTGATTAAATCAGTGGATTCTCTATTAGTATCATGATGGCTTCTTGATGATTTTTTCGTTTTTTCCTTTGAAGATGATTTTGATTTTGATTTTGATTTCTTTGATTTTTCTTTTCTTTCTCTTTTTTCCCTTTTTTCCTTCTTATATGCACTCGAATGTTTTACGTCTGAAGGATTAGTTTGGTGTTCATTATTAGAATTGTCTGAACCAAAATTTCTTATAGTTGAACCTAAATTTGACAAATGAGTCAAATCAGGGAATATTCTTGAGCTAGCCAATCTCTTTGGAGGAGTTGTTTCGTGTGTCATTTCAGAACTGTGATGTTTATTTTTTTCTGAATCTTGCTTACGGGAGGAATTTATTTGAGAATTTTCATTTTGGAAACCATCAAAAGAAAAAGAATTAGAATTGTGTGAGGGTATCAATGCGTTATCATTTATGTCCGATGAATGTGGTAAAGAAATTTTTAGGGCATTTAAAGAAGAGTTATTCAAAACTTGGGTATCTTGCGGGAGATTATCATATTTATCTTGAGAGAGTAAATCTACAGGAGAGGATTGAGAATATACGGTTTGAGAGGAATTATTTTTATTTGAAGCATGAGTTGAAAAAGAAGAGTTTGGTAAAGGTTGTTGTTGAAGATAACTAGTAGAATTATTATGATGGGCAAAATGTTGCTTATAATGAGCGTTAAGATTTTCTATAGAAGAATTATTGTTAATAACTAAAGAGGAGTTTGAAATTGCATTGACATTTTTTTCGTTTGTAGAAGAAAAACCAGACCATGCAGCGTGAGCCGCATTTTGGGATTCATGACTAGAAGAGTCTTCTACACTTTTCCTAGGAATATTATTAGAATCCACAAAAGAATTTGAAGTGTCATTGTCTCTTAAAGTTCTTAGCATTGTTCTTGACCTTGGATAGGAAGGCTCAGAATTATTATTGTTGCTATGTATATGGGAATAAGATTTTTTATGTGAAGGGTTGTCACTTGATTTCGATGTGGGATGGAGTTTTAGGTATAAATCATGAATATGTTTTTTTGATTGTAATTCTAACGTAATGATATTAGTGTATAAAGCTCTTTCTCTAGCAGATTTATGTACAGCATCGGAAAGTATTTTTCTTTGAGAATCTATACCTGTTAAGGTTTTCTTCCAACAGGATATTGCATTATTACTATTACCTTGTGATTCAAAAAGAGTTGCTTGTACAGTGTTTTGATAAGCTTCATCATATATTTCTTGGAGTGCTTCTATATTTGCATTGTTTTTCGATTTGAACATAAACATGGAGATAGATTTTTGATTAAATTTCTGTGATATAATACTTCAGCAAATATTCATTAAATTTGATAGTAAAGCCAAAATAAAAAATTATATATATATATATATATATATATTTAATATAAAAGTGATTTTCTCATTAATTTTTAATAAAACGAAATAAAATTTCTATTAGTTGTATATTAAACTACTATTTCTATCCTTAAAGTGTTAAAGTATCTAGAGGGAAAAAAAAAAAAAAAAAAGTTAATATTAATAAATATGAAAATAAATAATACAATTAACAATAAAGAAAAATAAAAATGAAAACAAAAA
>JAJLXO010000148.1:153198-166870 GCA_030571375.1 Botryozyma mucatilis | reverse complement strand
CAATAATTACTTAATAGTAAATAAACAAAAAAAATAAATAAAAATTAAAATAAATAAAAATAAAATAAAAATAACAATAAATAAACAAATAAATAAATAAAATATTAAAAAAACTAATTTAAAAAAATAATTTAAAAAAATAATTTAAAAAAATAAATAATATAAAAAAAACACATCACAAACAACAACAAACTCGATCAAAAAGTCTCACTCACAGAATAAAAAATGAATCGTAAAAGAATAAAGTAAAATCAAATAAAGCTATTAAACAAAAGCTAAGAAAATTGATTTTTTATTATTTTATTATTTGTTTGTTTATTTATTTACTTCTTAAATTAATTAATTAATTAATTAAATGCTAACTAATAAATGTTTATTTAAGATGGAAAAAGAATAATTTGCAGATTGTTAATAATTGATTATGTATAATTACCCTGTAGGGTTTATGTTGTTATAGTAAAAAAATAATAATAATAAGTATGGATTTGGATAAAATTATACTTTAGCCTAGCGACGATAGGATTAACAAAATATTATAATACGATAAATATTTTCACATTATGATAGATTATTATAAAATATAATTTTATTTGTACATAACATAACTGTAGTTAGTTGTTGCTATAGAAGTAAATTCTTTTTATATTTTATTTTATTTTTTTTGCCAAGCAACCAGTATTAAATAGTTACAAAATACGCACTTATGTCGTTCGACTCCTTAATCAGTTTTTATTATTATATCATAATTATCTCATTTATATAGAGAAAAAATCAAAGAAAATTGCATACAATAAATACATACATACATACAAACAAATATGCATAGTAAACACATACAAATATGCATAGTAAATGAAAATATACATAGTAAATACAAATATACATAGTAAATACAAATATACATAGTAAATACAAATATACATAGTAAATACAAACATAAACAATAAATATAAATATATACTTACATTCTATAACACATACAATAAAAAGTATTATTGAGTTATAATATTGTTCAATAACAATTACTCAATTGTTCGTTTTACAGTACTCCACTCCACTTTTCCCCGCGTAGAAACCCAAATAATAGGAAATTGTATGTAAAATAGTTACCAGTATAAACTTTAATTAAGTAAAATCGATAATTTATATTTATCTACTATTGTATTTTGTTATTTATTATTATTTATTATTATTATTTATTATTTATTATTATTATTTATTATTTATTATTATTTATTATTATTATTTATTATTTTATTTATTATCCATATTTATTAGTAATTATTTGATTAATTATTGTTAATTAATAGTGCTTATAACGTTTTAATTTCTAATTTCCAATTCTAATCTAATATATCCTGTCTTAATAAACTGTATCAAATGGCACAAAATAATTCATTAGCAGACGATGACTTGGATGGTATGTAAAGAATAGTAAATAATACTTGATTAATAAAAAAATAACAATGAGTAAATAATAATACACCGCATACTAACTGTTAGACCTACTTGATGAATTTTCAGAAGAAATTACAATCCAAGTAGAAAACCAAAACCAATTAAAAAATACATCAAAAAATACATCAAAAAATACAACACAACCCACAATAGAAAACACAGTACAAAATGAAATAAAAAATAATTCAAGTACAAATACCGAATCAAATAAAGATATAAATTCAGAAGAGATAAATAACTTTAATAAAGATTTACAAAATGGAATGTCAGATTTACTATCGTCATTGGAAACTGATCCTGATGCAATGAGAGAATTTGAACAACTCATGTCTCAATTTAAAAATTTAGAAGAAAATGAAGTCTTAAATAAATCTACTGATAATTCTTCAAAAACTAATCGCACACAGCAAAATGATATAAATACACAAGCAGCAAGTTTTCAAGAAACTATGGCAAAAACAATGGAAAGAATTAAAGAATCTGGTTCAAATCAAACAAATTCAAATGGTTCTATTGATGAATCAGAATTATTTTTACAAGAATTAGTTAAACAATTTGAAGGTTTAGCTAACGACGATAACGGAGACACAATTGGTGATGAAAAAAATAATACGAATAATAGTAATGATTCAAATGACAATCTAATAAATATGCTTACTAAGATGATGGGTCAATTAACACAAAAAGAAATTTTATATGAACCAATGAAAGAACTTTCGACAAATTATCCTTCTTGGCTTGCGGAAAATGCAAAATCTTTACCCAAAGATGAATTAGAACGATATACTAAGCAATATGGAATTATACGAGAAATTGTTGGAAAATTTGAAGAAAATACATATAGTGATGATAAACCTGATGATCACGAATTTATTCTAAAAAGAATGGCCGAGATGCAAGATAGTGGAGCTCCGCCATCTGAATTAATGGGGGGTCAAGATGAAAGTATATTTGGTGGACAGGGTGGCTTACCTGCTGGTTTAGATGGGGGTTGTCCAGTCCAATAATTGGTATAGTGTTTTGTAGTTTCTTTTTTTTTTTTTTTTTTTTTTTTTTTTTTTTTTTTTTTTTTTTTTTTTTTTTTTTTTTTTTTTTCTTATATATTTATCAGTATTCAAAAGGAAAATAATAGAATGCGAGTATATATATATATATACAGATTTTTAAGTTCATTAATACAATAAAAAAAACCCACGCAATAATAACTACATAAAATACAAATCACAACAAAAACCACAAATAAACCAAACCGTAAAACCATAAAATTACAACCACAATATAATAATCCAAAATGCACAACCAATGAAAAAAAACTCAACCTATCCCAAACAATGTTCTCCATATTATACAGATTCTGTGTTTTCAATTTCGCTAATAAGTTGTTGTAAGTACTTATCCTCATCAACATCATTAGAACTATTTTTGCTTGATAAGTTATTCTCTGAAGAAGCTTCTTCTATCTCAATATTATACTCATCCGCTTCCTTTTCCATACACTTTTTCCAGTCTCTTTGGTCTCCAATGTATACATCTCTAGCCATTCTGTCTAACCCGCCACGTCGTTCTTCAGTATTTTTTGCTCTATTTTGAGCACGTAAATTTAAATTTCTTTCTAATCTTTGTCTCCGTAAAGTAGATTCTTTAAATGCATTATGAACTTGATGTTTACTATCTCTACTGTTTTTTATCATTGTGTTTAATAATGTTACTATTTCTATTAAAAAGATTGACCAAAGACGCGTTTTATAATATCAAAATTCGCTATTAGTAACCATCATCAAACAGGGTAACTAAAATGGCTGGATACAATATTTTTTTTTTTTTTTGTTCACATTATATATTTTAAAATAATAATAGTATGCACTTAAATATACAACTATTTATAATATAATATATTTAAATTAAAATAATAATACATACACAGAAATTAAATTGAATGCAATACCATAATAACAATGCTGTTTTAAATCTTTACTATGCTACACAGTAAAGAAAAACCAACCAACCAACAATTATTAGTTGAAAACTGTAAAAACAACGTAAATACAAGCAGGAAACTTAAAAACACATACCGGTACACAGCAAAAAAAAAAGCAATAAAAGAGAAAAAAACATTGCACCAGGAATCATAAACAATTTCTGTGTTTTTACGTGGATTTTTACAAAATCATAAATAGTTACGTTTAAACTTTACCCCATTTGTAGTTTTATTTATAATTTAAAAATCGTAATACACACATAAATCATTACTATTTACATCTCTATATAATACTATATACATCTTTTAATTAATAAAAATACAAATTTACTATAAATCACCTTTACTCTCTGTTTCCTTTTCATTCTTTGGAGTTTTATCCTTTCCCCGTAGATTTTCCGGAAATTCGGCCTCAATCCTTTCAAATGCACGAAAAACTTTAGCTTGAATATAAGGCGAACCACCTTTTTCCTTATCATTCAGTTTAAACAAATGATCATATTTTTTTTCAGCTTCAACTATGCTAACTTTTTTAGGATTTACATCAAGTATTTTACAAGCTTCTTCTAATGAGATTCCAGTAGGAACATTTCGTGATATTGAGTTATTAGATCTACCACCCCCATTTCCATTTCCATTAGATTTTGCTGCTAAAGCGGCTGCTTTCAATGCTTGACCTGCTGCACGTCCAAAGACTTGAACTCCAGTAACTGTGAGTCTGCCAAATGATCCAATTAGTTTATGAGCCTATAATGTTAGTTAGTGGTTATAAAATTAAGGAAAAATAATAATAATAAAAAAAAAAAAAAAAAAAACCCAACATACCATTAGATTTGTACTTAAATGATTAAAAACAATACAGTTTAGATAAGAACTATTTTAATTTTTTTTTTTTTTTTTTTTTTAAATAATTACTATTATACTATAAGAAATTCTTCAATATTAGAGAAAGGCTAAAAACAGTATAGTTATTAAACAATGATAGAAAATCTATGTTGTTATAGTAACAATAATGATAAGATGTAGTCATGACTACAGTTGTCAAGTATTTTTTATGACAACGAAAAACAAAAATGAATTGGAAAAAAATCAACTTCCGTTTTTTTTTTTTTTTGTACCCTGTAGAAAATCAATCTTGTATGAAGATTTTCAAAATTTAACGATTAAAAAATACTTAATTTAAAATTTGTTTTTTATAAAAAAAAAAAATAAAATTAATAGAATTATATTTTAAAGTGTTTTTTTTTTTTTTTTTTTTTTTGAAAATAACTAATTTTTTTTTTGTGTATTTTTATCATTTTTTGTGTATTTTTACACTTTTCTCGTGTTTTCTTATCTAGTTGAATAACCAGGGACAGTCAGTCCTTTAATAAAATAACCATGGATGAAAGCGAAAATACTGTAAGTGCATATTAATGAATAAATATAATGTGTTTTTAAAATAGAAGAATTGAATCTTTTTTTTTAAAATAATACTTTTTCAAAATTTTTTTTTTATTTTTATTTTGAACATTTATTAACTATTTTTAGATTTTTGACAGATTAGCTGAAACACACGCACAAAAAGAAAGATTTGATGCAGGAATTGCACTCAGTAATCGTGAAAAAATTAAGGAAAAAATTGATACTAATCGTGCAATTAATGTAGCACAATCAATTCAAGAGGTTTTAGAAAAAAATGCTACAAGACCTGTTAGAATCAGATCTATAGAAGTTAAAGGTGGATCAAACACTCGTGATTCATTCTTAGCGCATCATTTAAGTCCTTTATTAAATAACAAAATTGCCCCTGGTCCTAAAGTAGTTTTAGACACAGAAAATGTAAAAGATTCACCTTTGTCAAAAAATGAAATCAACGAAATTAATGAAATTACAGCACCAACATTTGAAACTGTACTTTCTGGTTTGGATTTAACTGCTCATAGACTTGCTTCGTTCGGAATTTATGATTCCATTTCATACTCTTTAGATCTCGCTATGCCTCCGCCATCTCAAATAGGTATATCTTCTGATCCTCAAGACACTATCAATCTAAACGCCAAAGTTTATTTACACGAGGCTAAAAGATTATTACTTTCAACTGGTACTGATATTGGTAATTCAGAAGCTCAATTTTATGTTTCTGGCTTATTACGTAATGCATTAGGAGGAGGTGAATCATTATCATTAAATGTTTCTCGAGGTACACGAACTCGTTCAACTTATTTAGCTTCATTTTCTAGTCCCATTTTCAATTCATCTGATTGGAAAGCTACAATTTCTGCCAATTCTTGTGCTAGAAGTTTAGATTTTGCTTCTCATGAACTTGTTTTAAATGGATTAACTACTAAAATCTCTGGTACTTTATTAAAATCTAGTCCATTACCAAAAAATGTTGCATCTACATCTCCACTTGATATACTCGGACGTCCAATTATAACTACTGAATTCGGTGCAGAGGCCGTATCAAGGACAGTCACTGGATTATCACCTTCAGCATCTGAAACCGTAAAACAATCAGCCGGTACATCAACTAAAATTTCTTTATTTGGTAATGCTTCTATAGATACACGTAATGATAAACTTATACCTTCTTCCGGATTTTTATTACGTCTTAGTTCAGAATTGGCAAACACAGATAATATTTCGACAACAACAAAGTCATCATTAAAAAATTTATTATCAATTAAGAAAGCAAATGATAATTGTTCTCCTTTTGCAAAAATTTCAGCAGATTCGTTAGTGGCTTTAGGATTACATAAGGATGATGTTGTTTTCTCTCTTTCAGCTCGTGGTGGATTATTATATCCTCTTAATTCAACAAAGGGTTCTTTACTTCCTGATAGGTTTTTCCTTGGTGGTCCTAATGATGTAAGAGGATTTTATACATCCAGACTCGGACCAAGAGATGGCCCAGATTCTATTGGAGGAGAAGCCTTTTTAGCTGGAGGTGCAAGTGTAATCACTCGTGTTCCAACAGTTCCTAGAAGTTCGCCATTGCGTTTACAAGGATTTATTAATGCCGGTGGATTATCTGGATGGAAATCTTCAAAATCCAATGAATCATTAAAATTAAATGGAAGTAATATAATTGAGACATTTAAAGATTTAATTGAAAATCCTTCAATTTCTACAGGGTTTGGTTTGGTTTATAAACATCCAGCAGCAAGATTTGAATTAAATTTCTGCCTACCACTTTCTATTAGACGTGGTGATGATGCACGAAAGGGATTACAATTTGGAGTTGGTTTAGAGTTTTTCTAGTTTAGTGTACTATATTCTACAGTATAAACTTTTTTTTTTTTTTTTTTTTGACATTTATTTAAGAGAAAAAAAAAAAAAAAGAGTTTTTTAATTTTAATTTTTGACATTTATTTACTCTCTTTTAATAGTTTATAGAGTGTATAATTACATGGATCGAATGGTTTGGAGTGGTGTAAATAGTAAAATAAGAGAATACAAGTGTGTGAATGTAACTGGCATGAAAATGAAAATAAGTGAAAGATAACTGAAAAAATGATTTCAGCAAATAGCAATAATAAATAAGAAAATTTAAACGCTAAATAAAACAAATATAGAAATAAATTAGAATAAATAGAAATAATAAATTAATAAAATAATGTGGGTAATGATTTTTCGATAAAATTGTAATGTGTAGTAATAATACAAAACAAAAATAACAAACTTTAACGCGAACTTTAACGCGAACCAGCAAACAAGAACATGAAAAATAATGAAGAAAACAACAATAAAAATAGTAAAAGTAAAGAAAATGATGCTATTTTAAATGGAATATTCATAGCGTTTGGAGGAGGGTTAATTGCAACCGGTATTGCTTTTCTTTACAGAACTAAGCTAAGACGGTATAAAACCGTGGGAGATTTAACTACGGTTAATTTTTCTTCATTGGGAACAAATACGAGAAGTTTTGGATTTTTATCTGGGAAAAATGCAAGCTCAAACATTTATAATACAAATATTATAAATAAAGGAAATATTAAAGGTAATAAAAATATTATTGGTAAGCAATCAAATAAAACCACTGGCAAGAACGGGGACAAATACTCAACCACAAACCAGAATGGGAATGATGATTTGATGTTGGGTTTAAACGGAGAAAATAGAGAAGAAAATGGTTTCAGTGGAAAATTGAAAAGAATCTTACTTAAAAATAGACACAGACCTAGTACAGTTTTATGTGGTAAAATTGTCAGTATTAACGATGGTGATAATGTTAGAGTTTTTCATACACCAGGGGGATATTTAGCCGGATGGGGGTGGATCAGATCCACAATGCGTGTAAGAGATTTCGGCGTATTTAAAGTAAATAATGGTGGGACTAAAATGGTATATTTGCCTGGAATTTATATTAAGTTTCTTTCAAAAATTAGTTTAAATTCATCTATAGACGGTATTTCCTTACTACGGCACATTTTTATTTATTTAAAATCAATTTATTACTATAACACTCATAAATTTGATAAATCTGACAAGTCTAATTATGTTTTCTTTAATTTATTTAATAAAAATAGGAATGCTAACAAAAATAACAATAATAGCAGAAAACCACTGAAAAAAATATACGAAAATGAGATTAAAAAGGCAATACTTACTCATGAAAAATTAAACGGGAACTTGGCAAATGCAACTATAAATATTAGAATAGCAGGAGTTGATGCACCAGAATTACCTCATTTTGGCAATAAAGGACAACCAGGTGCTTCAGATGCTTTGAAATATTTAAGAAAACTTGCTTTAGGAAGACGATGTAAAGTTTATCTTCTTGCACCTGATCAATATGGTAGAGCAGTAGCTCGTGTTGAAATAATCCCACCTTTATTATTCGGTAACTGGTATTTTTTTTTTATTAATATTTGGAGGAAAATCAGTTTTTTTTATGGTGTTAGAGGCGATCTAGGTTCTGCACTTTTATACGATGGTCATGCAGTTGTATATCAATCTGTCACTGGAGCTGAATTTGACGGACTTGAAAGAATTTACAGACGGATTGAAGCAAAAGCTAAAAAAGCGAAGAGAGGTATATGGAAACTACGAAAATTTGAATCTCCAAAGGAATACAAGAGTAGAACGAGAGAATAGATGTATTTCAGGGATTTAAAATTAAAATATATGAAAAGTTTATCTTTATTTAATTTTTTATATGATTATGAAAGTTTGTTATATAAATATGAATATGAAGTAAGATAAAATTGAATAATAAATATAATGACTATAAATAAATAATAAAATTAAAATAAATAATAAATTAAAATAAATATTTTATAAATAAAGTTAATATAAAAATAATAAATTAAAATAAATATTTTATAAATATAGTTAATATAAAAATAATGAATTTCATTTATCACTTATTACTTATCCATAATATGCTCATATTTTTCCTGCGTGTAAATTTAAAGCCATATTACGAGCCGTAATGTGAGCAGTTTTATAAAAAGTTTTGAAATCTAAAGTGGAAGAAACAGTATCAAGGAAACCAAATGGGAGCATAGATGGAATGAAGCCTTGAGCTAATTCTAAAGCCCAGCATGGTCCTGGCATAGAATATTGAATAGGAGCACGAGCTGGCAAATGATTAATTTGTCCTGGTTTATAAATACGTGGCTCAATTTCACCAGGAGAATAAGCATGTTCTTCACCATATAAAATTATAAAATAATCATCAGCAAAATGAACACCAGAATGTCCTTCAGTTCCAGTTGCTGTACCAAATAAAATTAAATATTCACTAATAGACGCATGTAAAATAAACATTGAACCCATTGCGCCCCCAGCATTATTAAATACCCAATCATCAAAATTAATTTCATTAACAAGCAATTCTTTTCCATATTTATCCTTGACTCCATTAGCAACTGAAATAAGGATAGATGTTGCATTTTTACCTTTATATGGATCATTTGCAAGTGATGTTTCAACTATTTTTGCAAGATCATCTTTGTCAAAAACATAATTTTTTTTAAAATCATAGAACCTTTCAAAGAAAACTGTGAGTCCGGCGGCAATAAAAGCTAAAATGAAGGCTGAGAAAAATACTTTTTTCAATTTAGCACAACATTTATTTTGTACTTGTCCACATTTGCAACTTCCACAGCCGTTTGATCCTTTCATTTTATGGTTCTGTCGATTTTATTCAATTTTATTTTATTTTAATTTATTTTCTTTTATTATATTTACTTTATTTAAATTATATTTTTATTTTTCTTAATTTAATAGTTACCGGTTGCTTTTAATTTTTCTTCTGTTTCTATTTACTTTTGCATTTTCGTTGCCACTATTTGTTTTACATTTTAATAGGTGCAAAATTTTTATTTTACATAGAATTATACACTTATAAGGGTTTATTTTAACAAAATAGTATGTATTTAAATGAGAAAATTAATTACTATGAGATAATAAATATACAATATAAGAATGTAAAAATGTAGGGATTTTTTTAAGAAGGTAATAGTAAACGTAGAATGTAAAAAACTATATAAATAAATACATATACATATACATATATTAATTAATGTATGACTACCGTAGGTTGTTGCGACGACGTTTATATTCACGTTCCCGGTCATTAGAGAAATTATGTGCTCGTCGTTGTCCACCACTGCTGTTTGAATAATTCGAAGAACTGTTTGAATCTTCATCCCATCCCTTATAAGTCTCATTAGATAATTGAGGTCCTTTGCTTTTTCCTTCATCCCATTCTCTCCTTGCGCTATCTCTATTATTTCTCATCAAATGATTATTTGGATTATTTCTTAATGGTCTCTCGCCAGATGGTAAATTATAGACCCCATCATAATCATTAGATTTATAGTTATTATAAGTACTCTCATTAATATCATTAAAGTCATTCATATAATTATCATCATAATGATCGTAGTTATAATTGCCATTATAATTATTATTATAGCCATTGTAATTATAATTACTATTATAATTATTGTTATTATTATTACTAATAATATTGTTATTATATTCGTAAGGTTTCCCTCTACTATTATTGTTTCGTGAATTTACATCTGATCTTGGATTGTAATTATCACCATTCATATTGTTTAGACCATCTTGTGAATTATTTTTTGAGGCGGCTTGTCCATTATTTGAATTTGGATTGTTCACCATTACATTTGAATTTAAATTTGATCCTTGAAATTTGTTTGAATTATCTTTCGTTTGATCTGCTTTTAAATTATTATTTCTATTTTGTCCCATATAATTAGGCCCATTGTTATAACTGTTCTTGTTCGGAATATTTCCCAAATTTTTGTCTACATTTCTCCCTACACCAAGTCCACCTTTTTTAGAGTCTCCATCTACATGTCTTGTTAATTTTACTCTTCCACTTGCTACTTTATCATTTGAACTCGGTATGTTATTAGTAGAACCAGACTTACTATTTTCTGTGTTGTGAAAGCTTGTATTACTAGTCATCTTATTTTGTCCA
Source organism: Botryozyma mucatilis (assembly GCA_030571375.1). Classification (NCBI taxonomy): domain Eukaryota; kingdom Fungi; phylum Ascomycota; class Trigonopsidomycetes; order Trigonopsidales; family Trigonopsidaceae; genus Botryozyma; species Botryozyma mucatilis. Next base: position 155,993 of record JAJLXO010000148.1, on the reverse strand, counting down.
TGAGCACTATATTGACGTGAATCATCATACCTAACGATATTGCGATATGATTGATCTACAGGATGGCCATATCTATCTTTATCGCGATCATATCTGGTTCCAATATTATTGTTGTTATTGTTATTGTTATTGTTATCATTATAATAATTGGTATTCCTACTTCCATGTCCTTTTTCATCTTGATAATTTCTGAAATATCCTTGATTACTCATTCCTCCAGAGTTATAATCTGATTTTAAAGTATCTCTAGGTCCTGTAGGGATAGAAGCTTCCCAGGCTTGAGTATTATTATTAGATCCATGCTTGTAACTAGCATTATTTCCTGTACGATTCGCACCCCCACTTTGTACACCAGAACTCATGTGAGCATTTCTATTCCTATTATTATTTGCTAAACCTCTATTGTCAGCCTTGTTGGAATTATTTATTTTTCCTGTTGTAGACCCACTTGAAGAAGAGTTTGAGCCTCTACTCGAATTTGAATGTGTATCTACTGGTTTTTTACCCACTGTCGTAATATTATCAGTGGTATTTGAACTTAAACTTGATTCAGGAGGCTTTACTGGCTCTGGTGTGGGACTTCTTTGAACAAAATCTGGGTCTTTTAATTCAAAACTTACAATATATTTAGAAGTTGTCAAATCGTCTTCTGTTTCCATATCATCTTGAGTTATAGCTGTTAGCATAGGGAAATCTTCTGAACTAGAGTTATACATTCCAAATAACCCATTCTGAGTAAATAAAGAGTATGGTTTTTGTTCTCGCGCAGCCCTCAACGCTAGCCAAGAATATTGTGGAGCATGATCACGACAATACTGATCATTTTCAGCATCACGAGCCATTAAACGAAATGCTTCAAATAAGTTTTCTCCAGGTGGTACGGTGTATCGTTTAGAATCATTAGATAAATTTTCAAGATCAATATGTTCTTCCCAAACCTTGGCTATATTACCATCACCCATCTTAGAGACTTTGCTCCATGGCGAATTATTTTCATCCACAGAAGAGAAAGAACCAATTAAAGCAGAACTAGCGGTAGGTTTTGGATGAATAATCTGCTCATCAAAATCTTGGGAGTCATTTAATTTATAATTTTCATTAGAAGAAAATATAGAATCATTTTTGAGTAAAGAATTTTGACCTATTCCATATGAAGGACATCCTTTTAATTTCCATAAAACCCATTGATGTTCATTAAGAAGAATTTCACGCAAGTCAGAAGCAATCTTTTCAGTGATTGTTCCAAATTTAGATTGAGAACTTTTTCGAAGGGACAATTCCCGTACATGAGCATCGTTTGAGCAGGATGGTTTAACAATACGTAACCATAAGTTATACAATTTATGTTCTTCTTTGTGTGGGATTGTAATTACTCCCCAACTCCAAACACCAGCTTTAGTTTTAATATTTCTGTTCTTAAAATTATTATTAGCATGTATATAAACTGGACCATTTGTTTGGAATAAATCTTTAACATCTTTTGGCCAGTCAGCTCTTCCGTCTTTAGATAATGTTAAAAAAAATTCTAATACAATAGCAATTTGTATAATTATTGCTTGCCTAAATCTTCTATCTTTAAGCTCTAATTCTAGTAGTTCTTTTGCAGTTAACCATTTAGGAATGTAAGAAGTAAATTTAATTTTGCTATCATCCTTAATAGACTGATTTAGTTCTGAATTTGAATTTTTTTCCTTCGTAGAAACATGATCACTATCTTCTTCATAATCAGAATCTTCACTATCAGAGACATCATTATTTCCGTCATAGTCATCATGCAATAAAAGTGTATCTAGTACAAATCTGATTTTTTCTTCAAATACTGGAAACAATTCTGGTCGAGAAAGAATTTCAGTTGGATTATTTAAATACTTTTGTAAAGACCAAAATTCTGAATAAACTTCTGAGAATTGCGAAGATATTTGAGGAATAATCATTTTAAGACGTTGTATAGAATTAGCATACTTATTTTTATTAGATTTTTTAAATGGCTCATATTTTAAAGTTTCATCATAAATAGTGACATTGTCAGTATTAAAGTCGCCAGCTTTATTTTGACCTGATTTTTCCTCCAAGGGAAAAGCATTAACAAGTAAAAATAAAACTTTTGCTTTTAATTCAGAATCACGATTTTTTGAAAGTCTTTTTAAAAGCTTATTAGAAAGTCTAATAAGAATCGTACCAGGTTTTGTATTACCAACAAGACCATGACATAAAAATTTTTTGCGAAGAGTTAAAAAATCCCAAAATTTCCCACACCATTCAACAGAGTGCAAATCAAAGATTTTTTCTAATATATAGAACACTAAAGTGGAATCTTTTTTCACTAATATGTAAACTAAGTCAAGTAACTGAGAAGTTCTCGATACATTTTCGTCGTCATCTGACAATTCTTGTAATATTATACTTTGAATTGTAATTATAAGTAAATCGATATTTTCATTTTCTTCAATCAGACTTTCTGCAGACTTTAATATTTCATTATCTAAGCTTTCAGTTTTTAACACCGTTTCCAAACTTTTTTTATATGTATTAAATTTAAATGGTTCTAATAATGATAATATAATAGATTTCAAGGGATCCAAATATGGATTATCTATTAACATTTGATTCTCCATTTGGTTGTCTATTTTGTTTTCCATTTCGAGCATCTAAAGTTGGGTTAGATAGATAAAAAAAAAAAAAAAAAAAAAAAAAAAAAAAAAAAAAAAAAAAAAAAAAAAAAAAAAAAAAAAAAAAAAAAAAAAAAAAAAAAAAAAAAAAAAAAAAAAAAAAAAAAAAAAAAAAAAAAAAAAAAA